>LBNU01022357.1:150029-209262 GCA_014162995.1 Artemisia annua
TTTACTGCTTTCATAAAAATATAAAAATACAAAAAGAATCTTCCTCCACCCTTAGACCTATATTAGAGTAGCCTTTAGCCTAACGAACACTATTCCCTGCGAGAGAACGATCAATCCCCCGATACTTGCCACTACACTATACTACATCGGTCAGGTACACTGCCTGGTGGGGATTGCAAGCTTCTCGAGATCCCTCGAGAGGTAAAACGTAGTGCGTGTTGCAATCCACGCGCATCACATATCACCCCCAAACCGATGGATAAAGTGAGAGAACCATTCAGACCTTAGAGGATATGTTACGTGCATGCATAATAGACTTTGGTAAAGGCTGGGAGAAGTATCTACCCCTTGCGGAATTCTCCTATAACAATAGCTACCACACAAGTCTTAAGGCTGCACCATTCGAAGCCCTATACGGTCGTAAATGCCGTTCGCCTATTGGTTGGGCTGAGGTTGGAGATAGCCAACTTACCGGCCCCGAGCTTATATTGGAAACTACTGATAAGGTGACTCTTTTATGCAACTATGGGGTGTTTGGCATTGTGGTATAAATGTTTATACTATAGTAAAGTGGGCTGCAAGTTCAACTATGTAAAGTTGTGATAATAAGATATTCTTAATGCACAAGTGTCAAGTGAGGCGTCATGGAGCGGAATGGATGAGGCGTTGGGCGGCAGTCACTGGCAGAACACGGTAGTACAGTACACCTAGCTCAAAAAGAGTGGCGGTAAGTATTTTTATCATATGTGTATTACATGATGGATTGAGTACTCAATATCAGTGATGTTAAATACCTAAAATGAAGGAGTATTTCCAGAAATGAGCAAATAAGCAGTTATAATGAGTTATCTCGAACCCCCCCGTAACCATACGTTGTGCATGATTTGTTTTAAAAGCTGATGAATTATATTAGTTTAAAGTTTTTGAATTTTGAATCTTACATAAGTTAATAGCTTAGTTTATCTATTTTAGGCAAAGAAGCCAATGTGAATATGTACTTCATTGAGGTGTTTGTGGTTGAAGAGAGATGCAAATTCAGGTCCAACGACAAGTGGAGCATCAAGTGCAAGAACCCATGCAACAACACGATTTGGAGGCGAATGCTCGTGAACAAGCTCGAGAGAGAGAATGGAAACAAAGGATGAAGGACGTTAACTCGGTGCTAAAGAATTTTACCGACTCACGCCCTCCTCCTTAGTTGGATAATGCCATATCATTTTTAATATTTGGATTAATTACTCTAGTTTCATCTTGAAAGCTTCGATTTGCATTTTGATTTGACTACAATTTTTGTGATTTGAATGCTAAATTTCCGTAATTAATGGTTCTATTTAACTTTGAATTATCCATTTTATTTATTAGCTCAGTTATTTTAGATACACGATTAAATACATGCGAGCTTTAGTGAGTGAAACTATTTGTATTTTTCAAAATTGTGACCCTTTATCAACTACATTTTAATGACTGATTTCCGACGGACTTATTTCCGACGATTTTGCGACAGAAAAATTGACGACAGACTTCTGACAGGAAAGTTACCAACAGATTTCTGACGTTTCTCAGTTGGTGTTGCCAACAGATTTCCGATGGATACTAATTACTGACCATGATTCGCCGACGCCCTATTTCCGTCACAAACCTGTTGGAAACAGCTGTTACCGGCGGATTCCGATGGAAAAATATGTCGCTAATGACTTGTTATGTAGTAGTTTACATATGGCAAAAGAATGATAGAAAACTTATGTTTTCAACTGTTAAAACCCAACCAAAGAAAAGCTATTTTTTACAAACAGCAATTTGATTAAAAAAAACTAGCAAGGAGCTAGAAAAACAAGTTACAAAGTGGAGAATAGAGTGTTACAAGGATTGCAAAACCACTCTATCCAATTAAGGGAACAATTCTTAAGTTTGCTAGAAATCAAAGTGTGAGAGTAATGTTTGATGTCATTGAGGATTAGATCCTTATTCGGACGCTTGGAAGCAAAGACCAATTCATTTCTTGCATGCCAAAGGAACCAGAGGGTTGTGTGAATCACTGCATTAAAACAACCTATCCAGTTGGGTGTGAGATGAACATGATCAGCAAGGGAGAACAATTCATTGATGGTTGAGAAGTTAGCATTGGAGAGATTCCACCATCTTAAGACATCTAACCAAACTTGTTTTGCAATACGGCAGTGGATGAATAGGTGTTCTTCCGTCTCTAAATCATCATCACAAAGAGGGCAACGAACCGAGTGAAGGTCAATACCTCTTAAGTCAAGGTTGATTTTTGTCGGGAGTCTCCCTTTGGCGATCCTCCAAGATGCTATATTGACTTTGATAGGAACTAACTTGTTCCATCTTGGATGACTTTGATCCAAAGCGATAGTAGTATTACTAATGTGAGTTCTCAAACCTTTGACTGAAAAGCTTCTTGTATCATCAATAATACACTCCCAAATGTCACACGAGGGCGAACGAACCAAATTAGACAGCATGTTTGAAATATCCACAATCTCAGCTCGCTCAATATTGAATCTAATAGGCCTTGTCCATGCCCAAGTAAAGTGAAGATTGGGGGGTACAATGTTGCTGGAATGGACAGGGGTGTTAGGGCTTAGAGTATTTGCATCACTTGGTCCATTAGTAGTATCAGGAACCCGATCACAAAAAGCAATTCGGTTGATTGTCTAACCCAAAAATGTGAGGGAAAGTTTCTTTTAGCGTAGGACCGCCCAACCAATTACCCAACCAAAAACGTGTAGACTCCCTGTTACCAATCTTTTTCTTGAAGATCAAGGGCAAGTTAATCCCATAGTCATTGAGAAGGTCCTCCTTGAGTTTAGCAATTCGATACCATGGACCCGATTTACTTTGAATCAAGAATGCATCATGTAGACCTCCTTGAGGACCATGAATGGAGCAAATAACTTTACACCATAAGGCATTATCTTCAATCAAGAATCTCCACCACCATTTGGCCAACAAAGCTTGGTTGCTTACTACTAAGCTACCAATGCCGAGACCACCTTGTTTAGGAGAAGAGATGACCTTATTCCAAGCAATCCAAGGAATTTTGTAAGAATCCGAAGACCCACACCAAGAAAATTTCCTACGGATACCTTCAAGCTTATTAATAACCGTTTTAGGTGCCTTAAAAGTAGAAAAGTAATACACCCCCAAACTTCCCAAGACGGATTTGCATAAGGTTAAACGTCTTTCCAACTAGATAAACGCTGATGAAATCGATCAATTAGGGGGTCCCATTTTGCACATCTTGCCATGTTGGCGCCAATGGGAAGACCCACGTAAGTACATGGGAAATGAGAAGGAACACACCCGATAGCGGTAGCAAAAGACTTGAGCTCAAGTTGGGAGGTACCAATGCCAAAGAGTTTACTCTTGTTGAAGTTAACTTTGAGGCCGGATGCTAGATGGAAGCAAGTGAGGATTCTAGACAAGTTCTCAATATTAGGCTTAACTAGACAAGGCATGAATGGATCCATTTCCTCCACTTATGGCTAAATCCCATTTGAGACATAGTAGAATCCAAGAATGACCAATTTAGGTATCAAAAGCCTTCTCAAAGTCTACTTTGAGCATGAAAAGCTTTTTTTTTTTCCTTCAATTTAGCCCAAGAAAAGCTATTGAGTTGTTAGATACTTGGATGTAACCAAACTAATTCATGTTATGAAAATGATCATTTCCTTCTTCCATTTCTTTCGAGATAAATTATTACTCCTTTGTCTTTTGTTCACCTTCCTTTTTTTCTTCATCTGGAGAAAAAATTAGTTCCATGCTATTATTGCTATTACTGCCAGAATTAAATATTGTATCAACCAAATCAGTCACTTCTTGATAGTCACCATATCTAGTAGGAGACAATGGACCTGCCCCGGTACTAATATTAGGTTGGTTTTATATGCTATGACGAGTGACACTGTAAAGATCTTTTTTTTTTTTTTTTTGGTAAAAGGGATTTTCACCTTGGTAAATATATCACTCCAAAAAACCGTTTAAAATACAATGGAATGTGGCTGAAGTACGACATTAACTTCGAGCAGCCGCTTCAACTACCACTAGATCATTTATGACATGTCATAAAAGAACAACTAGCTACCAACAACTAGAACAACCAATTAACAACATAAGATGACATGCCAATCTTATGAACTAACAAAATAAAAGATTACTTTCTAGCACGGCCTTGGAGCTTGATATCAAACTGATCGCAAAACTCATCCAATTGCCCTGGTAAGTTGTAAACCTGAGCCGCATAATCATCAGAAAGATAGTCTTCAAGCTCGTTACCTCCACCTGCTGATGAAAAGTAACTTCCCATAGAATCATTTGGCTCAAACACCTCATCATCATGACTATCAAAATCAACCACTTCACCCACCTTGGAAAATGGGTTTCCCTTACTTTTACCATCAACCACCGGATTAGGATTGCTATTCTTAGTTGATGGAGAACTACTAGTAGGACCAGTAGTAGGTTCGTTACAAGAAGTGACACTGTAAAGATCTTCGTGTGATTGTTTATTGATTTCCGTGGATGACCATTGTGGGAGAGATTGTGAGTCTGTATGTGGTAAATAGGATGGTAGAGAATGCGCGGTCATAGCCTCTTGTGGTGGTGGTGGCATAGATGGTGTAGTGGAGAACATGGTACATGTATGCTCGCCACGATATGTTACTTCAAAAGTGTTAGGATCATTGTCAAGTCTTTGAACTTGTTTTTTCGCGGGACAGTTGTACAGCTTTTGATGGGTACATCTATAATAACCCCTGAAATACAAAAGGACCAAATGTAAATGTTATTAGAATGTTCCATCTAGAGACTTGAATACCAAGTCTACGACCATGAATACATTTGAAATGTTGAATATTCAAACAAGGATGGCAAACAGATGTCGTGGCACAAAGACCATCTTACGTACATAATCTTTGAATTCAAACTGATAAAAATGTCATTCTTAACTAGTTGCAATCATATACAAGAATCGTGGACTNGGCTAACAAGAATATAATTTCCCTTTCTGGGGTGTTGTGTTAAGTCACATAAGTTAAACATTAGCATAATATACTATAAGTGACCAAGAAATCAGTGATGAATTAAGTGTGACGCAATTTTCTAGATATGTGGTTCAAAGTGAAGGAATGTGTATATTTGGTGTGCTATTGATCATCATCCAACGTCTATAGGCACTCTAGTGAATATGTGATTTTTTGTGATGCTTAGATGTCTTACATATTAATTGTACAGACAAACTATGGAGTATTAAAGAGTTGAAGTTGATTGTGGTCTTGGTGTTGTTGTGTTTAGTTAGAATAAAATCAATTACAAAATGAAATATTTAAATAGTGAGTACAAAATTTTTAAGTGATTGAATAAATAGAGATAGGAGATATTAAACATGTTTGTTTCAAGTGAAGGATATGTGTTGAGGATTTTCTGTGTGAAGAAAATTTGAGTGAGATATCATGTGCAACGGCTACTCGAGTGGGATCGTGCGTGTTTGATAGGATTGGCGTGTTGTAATGTAACAATATGATATTTCCACCAGATGTCTACACAAGGGCTATAATCTGTTTTTTGGGGGATAAGTTACTGGCCTAGATCACATACACTCTAAGAAATTACAGTACGAAGATGCATATTAGTTCTGAGGTATAAGTGTATGATCCATAAATCAGATAGTTCGTTCAAGATAAAGATTGTTGTTATTGTTTATAGGTGTGAAACTTCATCTGAAAAAATCATCAATAGAGCACAATAGATTAGATAGATATAAATATATGTGATATTGGCAAGTATAGATAACAAATTAAATCTCACATAACCATGATTTTGCTGGGTTGTTTTGCTTAGTCTAATACAACAGTGATATATAAGAACTTTAATAAGTTTGCATGTAGTAAAAAGTATGTTGAATAATTGTAGACATATGATTATTCAAAGTGAAATGGAAATGTGTGATTTGTGATACTATTGATCTCTCCATGGCCATGATAAATTGATGGTTTTGTGTGGCTTTGCTAACATTTAGTCACACAAGCATGTATTTTGGGGTGATGTTCAGTCACATTAAACAACCTATAGTAGGCAAAAAAGTGAAGAAGTTTGAATATGTGATGACATTATGAATGTTCAAAGTGAAGGAATGTGTGATTTGTGTGACTAATTGATCATCCAAATGGCCCATGAATTGGTGGTTTTGTGTGGCTTGCTAACATTTAGTCACACACAAGCATGTTTTTGGGGGTGTTGTTAGTCACATACAGCTTAGCAAAAGTGACCCAATAAGTTTGAATTAAAGTTGACCATGAGTGATGTATCAAAGTGAAGGAATGTGATGAATTTGTGGTGATATTGATCCATCCAAATGGCCACAGATGAATTGGTGTTTTGATGTGGTATCATTTACTCACTATATGATAGTCACCCTTTGGTAACATTTAGTCACACAAACCTATGTTTTGGGGTGTTTAGTAACATACAACTTAAGCAAAAAGTGACCGAAAAGTTTTGATTAAGTGTGACATATGAATGCTTCATAGTGCAAGGAAATGTGTGATTGTGTGGACTATTGATCATCCAAGGCCACATGAATATGTGTTTTTGTTTTGTCCCTTTGGTAACATTATAGCACACAATATAGCATGTTTTTTGGGGTGTTGTTAGTCAATACAACTTTAAGCAAAAAGTGACCATAAGTGTGAATAAGTGTGACCATATGATGTTTTAAAGTGGAAGGTATGGGTGTATCTTGTGTGGCTATTCGATCATCCATGGCACATGAAATTTGTTTTTTTGTAGTGGCCTTTTGGTTCATTTAGTCACACAAAGCATGCTTTGTGGATAATGTATTAGGTGACAAAGCATAGATGTTTATTAATGATAACGTGACCATAGTGCTTCATTTTGGCTACACTTAAAATAATGGTTGTGACAAGACGTATTAGTGATAACTTATATGACATTTTGGTCATAAACTATTTCAAGTATATGTGGACTATGTAATAAAAAGTTTATTTGGCAAGCACCCAAACTAATAACTTATAAACACACATTATATAAAATTACGTGACCTCTATATGTATATAATTTTATGGGATTTTTGGCTAACTTAACCAATGTAGTGAAAAATACGTTTACTGTGCTCATATTATGGCATTCGGTATCACAGTGGTTTCAAGTGTGTGACATTATATTCTTGCTACTCTTTATAGTGTATTTTAGGACTATTGTTCAACTCTTACTTACGTGACCATATGTATAATTAGTGTCACGCTATCCAATTTTATGACTATGTGGTAAACATAATTAGCAAACATATAGAGTGCCACTTTAAAATGTGTAACTAAAACTTGACTTTACTGAATTAGACAACATCAAAAACTTACTTCATGTGTGACTTAATAGAGACTTAATGTCACAGTATAAAATTCAGGTAGATGAGCAAATGATCGAAACGCTCAAACTAGACCAAGTATAAAATTTTGGCCAAAAATGATCGACTTCCTGTGTTGTGTCTGTATAGCACGCGTTATATATGGTTTTGAACGGTCTACTATTGGTACAGAAAAATTAATATGTCTGAATGTTGCTCGGATCATTGTAAATGCTGTCAATTGTTGACATTACCTTTGCACAGACCGGATAATATGGATTCAAGACTTTGTGTGTGTTACACAGTCAGATTTTTCGACGATGATTATAGTAGGTGAATGATAGATGCGAAGTGTGCAGAAGTTCAGTTTTTGCTATTTGGTATACTAGATGGTATTCGAAATCTCTGTTACCATGTTATATCTTTTTTTTGAAGACTACATAAGGGGCATATGTTAATCCCGATGTATATGCATGGATGAGATGTGTCCTCACTTGAGTTTAGCAATTACTCGTATATACCTTTGTGGCTTCTGTGTATTTAGGGGGTTTACTATTGTAATCAATGATAGCGATCATGTATGGTACCCATAGCCTATGTCGGACATAAGATAAAGTTTGAGAAGATGTAAATTTGAATCCCTATATTTGAGAGTAAGCAATTCTAGTGTGGTGAGTCAATCAGGATAATCCAGATCAAGCTTCTTGATGTTATTATGGATACGGAAAAAGCTGGATGTCTTAGTAATACCTTGTCCTCATGCTATATCATTGCCGCTACTGAGTATCCGTGGAGTTATTCCGCATTGGGCGATTGGAGAGTGCCAATGATTGAGTAAGCAATAGCGACAATTCGATGAGGAATACTCTATTATGTGATCGATTTCATCAGCGTATATATCTATTGCTCGAAGAGACTATATAACAGACTGCTTATAGACACCACACTTCTGTCTTGGGAAGATATGGGGCTCGATAATTGACGTTTCGTAATATACGTTGGTAAGAGACCTAGATCAACAAGTTTGAGATAAGATATGGTTATTATGTAGTTGGAGGCGTTCTATCTGTCTTATGGTTAGTATTATATCGTAGATGTGAGCTGGTATCGTCTGGGATCTTAATAGGTTTCAGATGTAGAGATGCTGGAATTACTCTTTTATGGCGTAGTATGGCGTCATATCTGTTCGTCTACTAAACAAGACCATCGAGTGGTCATTGGAATGCATTCTGTGTTTAGAGACATCGTCTGTGTGGGCAGTTGAGTCGACTTACTAGCTCGAGCGTTATCGTCTATCGGGGAGCTCTATGTCTTGTTTGGTATCGATAGGCATAGTGAGCGGAGGTAATACGGCAGGAGAGTATCTTGGTTCTTGTAATGAATTGAATGTTAAATAGCCTAAGTGGAGTTCGATTAGATGTATTTTATTAGTGAAAAATGAAATTAGTTATTACGTGGATGTGCTTATCCATTTGTCCTAATGGAGGCTAGCTGACAGGTGTTTACCCCAGAAGATATCTATGATTCAATTTGTATGAATGGAGGCCGTCGTGTCTCCAGTCGAGCTCACTCATTTTGAATCTTTTTGTAGTATCACCGCGTTAATATATTCTCTAGGAGTAGATACCTGTATCATGACTATATATTGTGATTATATATTGAGCGTTAGTCGTCTGTAATACTGAGATAGATATGAGATAGAGTTATTGGCAGAATATGTGGAGCGTATACTTAAATATACTCTCGATTGCTAGTTATACTAGTCCTTTCCTGATAGCAGCTATGTTGTCTGCGGATCTAGAAGCTAAATGATGAATTGGTATTTGTGACTCTTGATACATGTATGGCGAGTGGGCATGAGCACAGGCCCATCTTACTAAAAGCTGTGGTGACTACGGTATTTGATGATATGCTGGGGCATTATGGACTTCGCATATGTATAGATACGTATTATAGATGTATGTGGATCATAGGATGCAGCATTGCTGAGCATTACTGTCTATGCTCGCTAGAGATAAAAATATCTTATTAAGCCTGGTTAGATTTGCTAAAAATCAGCGCTCGATCAGGACTAGCTATAACTTCTGTTCGAGTAGAGTTCAGATGTTGCGCTAGGCATTGTTGACTACTCGCGTAGTCTCGATAATGCGATTATACGGATATACCTGAGTATATTACAGTCGCTGAGACTAGCACTAGGTTAAATTGGATTGCGCTATGAGATGTGGCTGAAGTCGACTTGTATATAACCTGAGCACTTGCATAAGTAATAAGAGTATATCAGAGAATGCTCATAGTATTTAGAATTGGTGATTGTGCCTGTTGGTAATATACTAAAATATTGCAATGTATATATTGATATACACAGCTTTCTATACTTAATGATAGTGATAGACTTGTTATATTGTGCGTTTCGTCTAGCTATATCTATTTTTAAGCTAATATCAAAATTTGGTATAGATAGGGGCGCGATAGTCGTTGATAGGTTATACAATGTGATGGTACACAGTAACAGGGAAGACATGGAAGTAGAATAGTATGATCTATAACTATATTTGGGGTGAGGTAAACAACATTCCGGTCTGTCCGGTCATATTGTAGTACTATTATGTATCGTAGATGGTTTTATCTATATCGAAAATCCTGGCACGTAAAAATGTAGTAGGTGTAGATGTATGCTAATAAATCATATATGTTGATTACTTCTTACTGATATATATGGGATAATCTGTCGATCGACTAGAAGTACTGTACAAATATTGAAGGTTTAGTGAGGTTTGCAATTGAGCTAATAGGAAGACAGATGACACGTGCTTTATATGACGAATCATAGAGATGTTGTATACATTCTATGGACTGTCGAAGATGATTAGATCCAGAGATGCGCAGAAATGACTAAAATGAGGCTTAGGAGGAAGTTAAGATTAGAAGTCATATTGATGAATATATACTGGGGAATGATACATGTTAGAAGCTATGAGTTGTTTTATTTCAGTGTATAGCTAGACTATATTAGTGTGTTAGGTCTAGCGTTGCGCAAGAACAAGTTACGCTTCATCTCTAACGTATTTGGGTTTTACTATGTGCAAGTGATAGGATATAGTAACATGTGGTGCACAAGTTCTATAGAATGTTGTATAGGTGATAGGTGGAAATGATAGTTGGCAACATAAAGGAGATCATAGAACAAATGTTTATTTTGATCAATGAATAAGATGTGCGATTATGCATTAGTGAATAGATAGGGTCTATATTGTATAGATCTTTGGTATATATATGTATGGATTTTATATATTATTGGTCATTTATTATTGTTTGTTGTATCTAGATGTCTAATACAATATAGAGAGGAATTTATGAAAAAATTGGATAGCATATGAGGATCTAGATAGGAAAAATTGTAAGCAGTTGCTGAATAAACCATTATTAGATAGATAAAATTCGTATATAGTTGACAATCAGGCTACTTATAGGACTATCAAGACTATTATGATTTGATGTTGTATGATTTAGTTATTGCTATATTTATGTCTCTACTATATATATTACTCTGTCAGTTGTCTAATCTGATCTTGATACTTTGGACGTGCATTCTATTTCTAGGGCAATCCGAGATAAATAGCATTAATCATTTCATCATTTACATGCATAGTGGATAACACAACTTAGAGTCTATGTATGGAATCGGTGGTAAGTGAAGAGAGATGCATTAATATAATTTGTAGTTATAAGATGTGAATGATAACACTCCAGTATACTTTAGCTCGATGATAGTCTAGTAGATTGTAGAGATATATAGAGAAAAATAAGAATATAAAAAAAAGTGCTTTGTAATCATAGCTGACATATTATCACATAGTATATTCTCTCATGTGAGTCAATTAGCTGATTTTATAATTTTATGGAGATAGTTGATGCTTCTCTTACCTGCTATATTCGAGCGTGTTATATAGATACCGGATATATAGTTGGTTGAATAATGTCGAATATATCTCTATTTCAATTCCACCTTTGATTAATATGTGTTTGCTTAGTAGTTTTCAGAGAGATTATAGTGTAATGTTGAACAGAGTTATTAATAATTTAGTATGAAGAGATTACTGAGAGATCATTCGGGAAGATTTGGGGGAGTATTAGAATTATTTCTACAATATAGGACATACTATGTAGAATATCTACTCATGTA
Organism: Artemisia annua; assembly: GCA_014162995.1. Classification (NCBI taxonomy): domain Eukaryota; kingdom Viridiplantae; phylum Streptophyta; class Magnoliopsida; order Asterales; family Asteraceae; genus Artemisia; species Artemisia annua. Next base: position 161,594 of record LBNU01022357.1, read on the forward strand.
GCAGGTTGGTACTGTGTTACGTTCAGATAAGAGTACTGCATGTCTATGTGACAGTTACTTGTTGTTGGTTGCCACCATAGGGCGACGTACTCCTCCCGATCTCTTCCACCATATTTTGTAGTTGGCCAAGACAAGTGGATATCGGCCTGGCGCCCCCCGCGCACCACTAGGTTGGATGCTTCTGCCGTGCTCAGCTATAAACATAGGGTTGTGAGTCTTCTGCATGTGTGCTGTCAGGATAGATACAAGAGACCCAAATTAGCTATGGTTGGCATAGTAGATCAGGTATGTGCTGACGATACTTGATATAGGCTTGCAGATATACTGACTCTATTGTCAGTATTTGGGCTTATGTTGATTGATTTTAGAGTCACATTTTTTAGGATATCCAAGGAGGTCTATGTTACTGATGTAATGTGTTGGTCTAGTCTCATAGATGAATGCAAGGGTCCATGGTTTCATGAATATTGCTATAGGAGTTCATTAGGTAGACTTCTCAATGATATGGGTTATTGCTTGATCTTCAAGAAAGAGATGGTAAAAGAGGAGTCTACAAGAAAAACTACTTTTGGTCAATGGCCAGAAATAGGAGCCACCATTGAATAATATTGTGTGGAAGGTTGTACATGAGCATATAATAGATATAGTAGAATATAATCGTATAGATGAATATTAACTTTATAACATTTTACGCGCGCTCAGATTTTTCTGATCTATAAGATAATCCATTGTCACAAGATGTCATATTCTCGGCAGAGATGAATGTTTTTACTTCTACGCTTGTTATGAGATGAATAGGTCCATGCTATGTACTTCCATAGTTTCCGGTTACTTGCGTTTATTGTGCTATATTAGCACTCTATCCGATTTCATGGTTGATTTATTGGAGTAGGTTATATGATATGAGAGAAGCGCATAACAATGTTTCAATAGTGAGAATGTTATTTAAGATCATGATTAGGCAAAATTTTATGACCAATGGCATTGTCTTTATGTGTAGACTGCATATATGCGTTGTGTCATAGATGGTCAATTTGTTCGTTCTTTTACCATATTGCGGGCAGTATTAACGATGTTGCGCATCTTTGGTTTTTTTTGATGTAGATAGTTGTGGTATTAGAGTATATTTATTGATGTCCATATATGATTGGACTACATGCGCTATAGCGTGATAATACTAGATGGATGTTCAGTAGCGGTGCTGATTTTAGTTATTATATGTTAATTGAATAGTAGTGGTTGCTGATGTTAAGTGACCACTTAAACTAATAGACAGTTATTTAGTTAGCAATGACTTGCGCAGCTCATCTTGATGGAAACTATAGTCCACACACTTGACAAGTTTTTGTGAGCGTAAAATGCATATAGGAGCTTGAGCATGCCCACCTGCGCGTCACAGTAAAATGCTCTATTCGCCATACATTGGTTTTATAGTGTAGGCAAACTCCACTGATCATAAGCAGGATAATTAAAAAGTAATTTATACATATGCATGTTGAGGTAATGTTTAATAAGTTTAGACCAAATTTCAATTTGAGTATGTTTGCAAAAGCTTTTTACAACATATCCACACATTTGATTATGAAATAATTGAATTAGAAGATAAAAATGTCATATAATAAGATATGGTGGATTAGAGAGTACGTACTAAAGTGAGGTTGGTTGATCGACTCCTACAAGTTTGCTCAATGAAACTTATATTTATGTAAAACTTTTTATATATGTTGATAAGACCAATATGAGGATAATATAGGTACATATGTTAGTAATGAATTTATACAGTAAATTGTAGATAACGACTTTGGATAGCATGATAAAGAGTATAAGCGTTCCTAGAGATGCACGTACTAGATGGGCTATTTGCGCTGAAAATTTGCCAACTATGAATAAAAGAAGGCAAAACGAAGTCTTCAATCTGGTGGCTGAAACCATTATCGGCCAGATCAATGAACCGCCAACAAGTAGCACATACTTCAACCTTTAAACATCATAACTGGTAACTTATAATTATGTACTTTTTGGTAAGTTGTAGTGATACAAACAGCTTTAGGCTGAAATTGTCAAGCGCTATAAATTCATGCTTTGATGTAGGAACTAGATATGTTAAACGCTGCTTTATTAGGATGTAGGTCGAAACAATATCCCAATTATGATGGAAAATAATGGAAGAAAAAAAAAAAAAAAAATAGATAACACAAAAAATAAAAAAATTAGAATAAATCTATTGTCTAGGTGATTTATCCTAAGGATTTATCATAAATAAATAATTATTTAGGTCCACCTATGTCTCAAATATTTATGGTCATACTTTTTGGTAAAATAAGGGTGTATGTGACTACCACTCACCAACTGGTTTGTGTGATATAAATTATAAAAGGAAGAACAAAATTCATGTGGCATTGATGATAAATAGTACACATATAATATATATATATAGTATATAATATATATATCATATATATATAATATATAATATATATATATATAATCATATATATATATGTTATTTAGTATAATTATATATATATATATATATATATATATAATGATTATAATAATCAGATTTATTTGTTTAACACGTCATATTGAAAAGTTTTCTTGGACAAATTACTCTTGAAAGTCCACAGATTTTTTTTTTTTTTTTTTTTTTTTTTTTTTTTTTTTTTTTTTTTTTTTTTTTTTTTTTTGGGAATTCGACATCCTAATAAAAGGGTTTTGAACTTTTGTTTTAATTAAGTACCTTGGAAATTTCGAGCCTAGAATTTCTTTTTGGCCGTATTTTCGCCAAGTGTAGCCATCATCTGTTGGAAATTCTGTGTTACCCATTCTGGAAGCAGGCACTCGAAGCGTTCGTCTATCTGCTTCATGTTTTCTGCATTTACAGAAACACATATAACATGTTATTATCTTTTAGTTTTATAATAAAAAGTTTACATAATATGTTCATTTTGTTGATGGGTCGATCAACCAACCTCACTTGAACTCTTTTAATCACCAAGTCATTATTTGATCTATGAAGTTTATCACATGTAGTGGATTTGAATACTGATATTGAAATTGGCTATACATCTCAATGCATGTTATTATTTTTAATTTTTGCATGCGTATACATATGATGGATTTTGGCGGTGGGCATGCACAGGCCCATCTTACTAAAAACTTGATACATAAGAGAGCTGGGCAAGTCATGCACTAATAACTGTTATTTGGTAGTCACATCAGCATACACTCAATAACATTATAATAACTAAAACATCATCACCAGCTATAACTCTTATAAGCGCATGTGGGTCTCATAAGACATCAAAAAACATACCCTACTCACTAAAAAAAATGGATGGCACTCGTTAACTGCCCAGCAAAGGAACGAATGGCATGCCAATGACACAACGTCATATGCAGTATGGCAATGCCATTGGTCATAAAATTTGCCTATAACACGCCATTTGAACATTGTATTGCGCTCTCTAATCATATAAAATTTTACATAAACCTGAAATCTAAGTAGATGATAAAGTAACCGGAAGACATGGAAGTATGCATGGAATCATATATTGGGGTGAAGTAAACAACATTCCATTTCTGCCGAATTAGACATTGTTGACAATGGATTTCTATTCAGAAAAATCACGCACGTAAATGTAAAATGTTAATTCATTTACTTTTTCTATATCCCAATAAGCCCAAAAATGAAGGTATATTGCATGCACATGAAGCAGACCACACTATAACATGAGCTTTTAACACATTTACTCTAATCACAATAAGCCCAAAATGAAGGTATATTGCAAGCTTTTGTGATATTGACCATTACCTTCTATGTGTTCGTTGCAATGAAGGAGCTACAACAGTAGCTACCGGCTCCACATTTCCGCCACCCAATTTTTGGCCTGCAATGGTCTAAAACCCATGGTGCATCACAGTTATAAAAGTGCATATAGGTGGAAAAGTGAGAAAATGCACCAAAAAATTAATAATATCATAGTAGTTTTTAGTTTTTATTATTTTTTATTTTTTTATTATTTTTTTTGAAAAATTCAAAAAAATTTTGAAAAAATTGAAAAAAGAAATAGGACAACAAATAATTAAGAATTGCTGAAAAAAAAATTCAAAAAAAAAAATCGTTTTCATGGTTAAAAGGTATTATGATACAATTTTTTTTTTTTTTTTTTTTTTTTTTTTTTTTTTTTTTTTTTTTTTTTTTTTTTTTTTTTTTTTTTTTTTTTTTTTTTTTTTTTTTTTTTTTTTGTCAGTGTAACTATCATACCTTTTTTTTGAATTTTTTATTATTATTACCGTAAGTTTTTTTAATATTGCAATAAAAATAATAATGAAATTAAGTTTTTTTACTAATATCAAAGTAACTTTTTTTAATAAAATTGTTAATATCGCAGCTCTTTTTTACATGTAAAACATTTTTTTTAATATCACAATAACTATCCTGATTTTTTTTTTTAATTTTAATATTACCATAACTATCATGGTTTTTAAATATCACGATTTATATTTATATGTAAAAAATCTTAATATCATCGTTTTATAATATCACCGTTTAATAATATCATTAAATATCACAATTGGTCTCATAATAATAATAATAAAAATGATCAGAAAAATTTGAAAAAAAAAATAAAAAAAATGAAAGACGATAGCAATAGTAAGGATCGCTTAAAAAGAAAAAAAATTAAAAAAATCGTTTGTACGTGAAGGTTAGCAATTGGTACCATGAAGGTTAGCGTCAGATCTTGACTTTATTACAAAACAAAAGTCAAGATGAGATCTGGAATGGGTGGTCCAGATCTGTCTGTACGTCCGCACTAAAATGAGAAGAATAAGAAAGATTTATAGTCACACATTTTAAATATGAGAGAATTTCAAAACGAGATGCATCTGAAATATGGGATTGTTTATTCTCACCTTTCTCATTTTAATTATTCTTCTTCTTTTATCCTAACTATATATATATACATGTTGAACATTTCATGACCTATATATTTAAATTTCTTTATTAGATCTAGTTTACATCACTCATAATAATATATTTACCATTTCATGACCACAGATGACATATCTACCAGTTTTAAGTTCTGTAAATGATTGATACGATTGCTGAGGTCGACCTGTCATTCTCCATCCTCGTACCTCTGTAACAATGAGTGGTTTCACTGACTAGAATACTTAACCAAAAACCAGAATTATATATTGCAAAAGGTACATACCTGTATCATCAATGGCATCACCAACTAAAATACTTAGCCAACCAGAAGTAAGTCTCCCAATCTCCGTTATCTTGTAGATATCACGCTGACAAAGATAGTATGATCCTTTTATTAAGTGAAATCGAGACAAGTCTCTTCCAAAAGTTTCTACCCATCCCGTTTTATTGTTCAAAATTTCAGGTGCTACATTGTCGTCAGTGTACACCAGGCTAGCACCACATTCTAGTACTACCAACCCACTCGTGACAGCAATAGACACCTTAACTTCATCTCCGACGTCCAACAAGTTTCCAATCGGCCAATAGCTTAACCAGATACCAACTTGACCTATTCCAGGTTTGCCAAAGACTATGGGACTGTACATTACATCAACACCATTGGTTGTATTGATTTTAGCAAACCATACCCAATCGTCGGCCTGAGAATGTAAAAATGAAAGATACATTAAATCCTTTGAGACTCCTACTCCTTGGACAAGCAGGCACGTCAAAAAACAATGATGTGGATTGTGACCTATACTCAGGCATCAGATTTGGATGTGTTATGTCTGGCAGAGATGTACTCATTATATTTAACTCATACAGCATCTGAGCCAAAAAAAAAAAAAAAAAAAAAAAAAAAAAAAAAAAAAAAAAAAAAAAAAAAAAAAAAAAAAAAAAAAAAAAAAAAAAAAAAAAAAAAAAAAAAAAAACACGGTAATAAATAAAAAATTTGTAATTCGTATATAAATAAGTTTCCAGGTAGTATCTTAATCTGCTTGTGTGTGCTTATGCAACTTATCTGAGAGAGGGAAAGAGAACCTGGAGATGGCAACTTCTGCCTTTGGTGAGCTCATAATCACCAATGAGGCAAACCTCATGATTTTGATATTCTTTTAGCCAACTCAGGTGTCCTAAATCAGTTTCATCAAGTTTGGCTACCAGCAACAGTTTAACCAAGCCTTCAATTTCGGACAAATTAATACAGCCCTCATAACCAAACTCTTGCAATGTGAATCTACCTGACTCAAATGATATTTTCTCTATTGACGTACAGTCATAAATATACAATTCTGCAAGTGTACTTGGGAGACATATAAGGCTTTTAAGTCTTGAGCACTTTCTTAAGTCAAGGACCCGAAGATCTCTAAGATGATTGTAACTAGGTAAGATTTCAAACAGGCCATTACCTAAATTAATGTATTGCAAAAATAATTGATCTGTGAAACTCAGAGGAAAATAATCAGTGCACTCAAGATTGCATTCATTGAGTAATACTCTCTGTAACGAATGTGGCAACGGGAATGAAAGCTCTTGTGCCCTTTCTTCAACCGAAATAGACGTTTCCAGGTCTAGCAATGTATTTGTTTGTACCCGCTTGAACAGGTTTTTACACCCTGTCATGATTAATATAGAAAGTCTTTCAAGGTTTCCAACACCCGTACAAACGCGAAACAGATTGCAACAGTTCCAGATAATCAAAGTCTCAAGATTAGGGATTTTGTTGATGTCTCGGATTTCTAAGAGATTATGCGAGTCTTTAAGATTTAGAATCTTCAGTGATGGCATAACCTGTTGCAAAAGTAACAAGATTTATTCAGTCTACATTTTTCTTAAAAGGCAACAATNTTCCAAAAAAAATCTGAGAACAAAAGAGATGTTTAAATATTAAAATTTCGAACAAAGAAAAATTACGCTATATCTTTTCATGAACAAAAGTGATGAACAAGGAAAAAAAGTGATAAACAAAAATGTTTACGCAATTCTATCACAAAATTATCTTAGACTTGATGTGAACTGGGATTTTATCACATCTTCTTTGGACTAACTTTTGTGTGTGTGAGTGTTTTCATCAAGGACTCATGTCACCCCTCCTTCCTTTTTAGACGTAATGTGAACTGATCAGCATCTAAATAGGAGATTAGTTCAATACCGGAATCCTTCAGATACCAAAGTCCCATGTTGAGGGTGCCTTTAATGTATCGAAAGATCCGTTTAACCTCCTTGAGGTGTGATTCAGTAGGAAAAGACTCTCCCCAAGATAACACGAACAGCACCCTTAACTGAACCGTGTAAACCATAATTTTCTCTTTGTATACCTATATCTGTAAGGTGTAAAAAAGCATATGCCATAAAAAGGCCACATCATAAAATGCAGGTGATAATTTCCTACCACGGGTGGTTCAAAATTTTCCAAGCAGCTGTAGCTCATATCCAAAGCAACAATGCTTCTTGTTAATATGTCAGCATGTATGGTGCTTTTGTCGAATCCAACCCAGCAGAGCCATCTTATATGTTCTGATAAATCCTCGTAAGATCCGGTAAGTTTCACAAATTTGAGCTGGAGATATTTCAGTTGATCCATCTGTTGAAGGGAATCGGTTGATAGCTGTTCAATTCAGAAATAAAAAGCATAATCAGGATGACCGAACCAGTAGTAATTGACTAACAGTTGACACTAGTTAGCAAAATCACAACATTTTCTTTTTAACTGCGTGAAGCAAAATCAGTCATGCAAGTTGTTTATCTGAGATTATCTTAAACATATATGTAAGCCGGAATGAATTAGTATCGAATAAATATCATGAATGTAATAGAGCAGTGTTGCATTAAAACACCGTTTGGAGGATTCTTAGGAACATGGGTATCTGTTATGAAGTAAAACGAATGAGGATGATACCTCTTTTAGTTGGCTGGGTAGAATGTTTTCGTCTTTCATCAGCATTTGAATATCAAGTGCTAGACCTTCTATCGTGTTTGAACTCTATAAAGGATGAAAATGAATGTGAAAAGTCTTAGATAAGATGGGAAGGGTGAAGCGTAAAGTAAGATTAAACATACACCTAAGAAGCATGAAATTAACCTTTTTTCTTCTCAGCATATGATACGAGTCCTTACTACGCCAAACTCTAGTACGCTCGGAAACTGTACGTGATTCTTGATCTGCTAAGTATCTCCCCATCTCTTTAAGCAATCTATGCATCATCAGTTTATTGTCAGGTGTAACATAGAGAAAGCATCTCTGAATTAGAGTTTCAATCTTAGATTCAGCAGGGTAATCAGGCTTTAATATCTTAACCACGTAATTCATATCTTTCCCAACAAAGAAGCAAGCAATATGCAAAAACAACTCTTTCTCAAGCAGAGATGGTAGTGAATTGTAGCTCCTTATGAGTACCTCATTTATTTTATCATTAAAACTCGTTTCAAATGAGCTCAATTCACTTTCCCAAGATGTGACAGTGTTTTTATTGAACAAAGAAGAACCCAACACTTCAAGAGCCAGTGGACTTCCATCACAATAACATACTGCCTGTTGTGCAAGCTCCATGTAACCTTCTTTTGGAATTCTTGATCGGAAGGCATGAAGACTTAAAAGCTCTAGGGCTTCATCATCATTCAGTAATCTCATTGTGTACTTCTGAAATCTATAGGATCTGGACATAAACCAGTTACTAATTATATCATTATGTGTGGTTATTATAATCTTGCTTTCTTTGTTAATAGTCATGCGTCCAAGTAGATCATCCAATTGGCCCACATTAACAATGTCATCAAGAACAATAAGTGCTTTTTTCTTTTCCAAGAGTACTTCTATCCGAGATGTACCCTGGCAAACACTGTGTATTCTTGTGCCCTTCCCCTTTGATATATCATCACAAAGTTGTTGTTGTAGCATAACCATTTTATATGGCTTTTGACATTTACTGTCAATGCTTTCAACAATACTATAGCTTTCAAAATGTTGACAATTTGAGTTGACGATGTACCGGGCCAACGTTGACTTGCCACTTCCTGCCATGCCATAGATTACTAAAAATTGGTTTTCGTATTGTCTTAACCAGGAGGTGATCTCTGCATATCGACCATCAATCCCTGTTATGTTGTTTGGGAGATAAATTTGTTTGCGATCAAGCCTATTGTAGATGGTATCGACAACTTCCTTTATAAATTTAGTTTCAGAACTGTACAACACAGATGAAATGAAGGAGTTTAGCAGGTTAACTTCTAGAGCTGTTTGATAAAAGGGTTTATAGATAGATAGGTTACCAGACTTTCCAACTTTATTCACCTAAGTTACCAAACTCTCTTTTTTTTTTTTTTTTTATAGCATTCATATTAATAGTACGTTACAAATTAAACATGCAATATTTTACTATACGAATTATAATTTATACTCTTGAATATACTAATTACTTTAATGTTTTATGTTTTTATAGTTTTGTTAAAAAGGAAATTTGTTTTATAGTTCTCTTTTAATAATGTAATTTATTGAACAACGAAGTCCGTCTTTCACAAAAAATGAGAGTTTCAAACATGAACCAAAAATTAGTCCCGAACATTACGAAAAAACAATTAGATCCAGCCTGTGTGCATCGCATGGGTCATGAGGCAGTCCAAACCTGTGTGCATCGCACGGGGATGAATATAAAAGGTCTCCAACATTAATGTAACTTATACATATTTAAAAATTACATGTGAAGAGACACTTTTAAATATAACTTCTTGAAAAAAATCTCTTCACATATACTCTTTTAATGTCAATAAACTATTTTAAATGTGTGTCATGCCTAGAAATGTGATACCATCACAACTTAGATATATAATGACGAAAATAATTGCCAAAGATTACGCTATAAAAATTTATATACAGCCCATGTGTAACTCAATAAAGTATTTTAAATACGTATAAAGCTTAACAAATGTGTGACACCATGAAAACTTAAATATAAAATCACAAAAATAAATGCCGAATATTACGATATAAAAACTTCTATACAGCCCATGTGCATCGCACGTATTTTAAATCTATGAAAACTTCTATACAACCCATGTGCATCGTACGGGAATTGTTGACTATCATAATAAATAGTTATAACTTAGCCCGATGTATTAATATTAGTTAGTTCAAATAAAAAATGATAGAGTCAATACCAAAATAAATAGACAAAAAATATTACGTAAAAAATACATCTTAAAAGATTACATGTCAATAAGCCTATTATGTTAGATTCCTATACTAGCTCTATGTGTGTTAAATCTTGGGGTCAGAATTCATATGCTCGTGCTCTTGTTGAAGTTTCATCTCTCGACGAGTTATTGGATCATGTGGTTGTGGCTATTCCATTCTCTAATGGGCAAGGTCATTCGTTGGTGCGTGTTGATATTGAATATGAATGGAAGCCGCCTCGTTGTACTTCATGTAAAATTTTTGATCATATTGATGCTGCATGCCCTAAGAATGTTAAAAAACATAGTGTTCAGAATAATGGTGATGAGGATGGATTTGTAGAAGCTACCAAACGAAAAGGTAAGGGTAAAGGGCCCACTCAGGTTATTGATGGTGTTCGTTTTTCGAAACCTAGGGTCACATTGAATTATCGTTGGCAGCCAGTTTCGAAAAAGAAAGTGGGTTCCGATGGAGCGTCGTCTTCAAAAGGTAATGGTACTAACAACAATGCTAGTGGCCCTAATGTGCATGCTGCTCAAGATCCGGTTAATCAAGCGAAGTTGGGTGATACTTCTAATAATTAATTCATGATGATTTAAGAAGATATCGTCACTAAGAACATATTTGGTTCGCTTAGGCGATGAGGTGACCGATTCTGTATTGGGGCCTGAGTGGGGTTGACACAACCGGAGCAAAAGCGGTCATGTTATGGGATTGATAGTGACAATGAGGTTATGAGTCTATTGAGTTTGGTAAACCAAGTACCCTATCGTCGAGAAAATTGATAAGCTTGAAAAGCTTATTTATTATTGATGGGATAGGAACGCTTGTGGATGATAATGGGAAACCTGTACCGGTGGTTGAGGTATTAAGAAGGTAATCCTTTCTCTAAGGTGGGTAATGTGTTGTCTCTGATAGTGATGATTGAGGTTCTTGAGCCAACACGATCCTATGAGTAATTACTTGTCATCAGCTGGAGGACACAACGAGCTTGAAGGTTATTTCTGATGATTACGCTGCCCAGGTTCTTGATTTACCTGGGCAATTGGAGGAATTTAACAAGGATGTTTGATTTTAAGGTCCAAGGCAAGTCGAGGAAGATATATGCGATGTTGTTTGTCATTGTTTTTTCTTTCATGGTTTTCTAGTTTTTCGTAGCTAGTTGTTCAGTTATGGCATGTCATAAATGTTCTAGTGGTTGTGTCAGCGGTTGCTTGAGGTTAATGTGGTACTCAGCCACCATTGTACTTAAACGTTTATTTGGTTATATATTTTGCCAGGGTGAGATCCTTTACCCAAAAAAGTAACATAAATGTCGTGTTTTACATGTTCTGGTGATGTTTTCGTAAATTCTAGTAAGTTCAGTAACCTGAATGTCAAAACCGTATAGTCCAATACCTTCTTTAAAAAAAAAAAAAAAAAAAAAAAAAAAAAAAAAAAAAAAAAAAAAAAAGCTTGGTAACTTAGGTGAATAAAGTTAGAAAGTTGGGTAACCTATCTATCTATAAACCCTTTGATAAAATGTTTTGAAAATAGTGTTGAGTAATTAATATTTGAATGTTCATATGGCAATATATGTTAAAACAAATCAAGTCCAGAATCGTTCTACAATAACGTTTTCATTTAACTTATACAAGTGCACGTGAGTCCTAGTTCTTATTGCTAGGATTTAGGAGTTGATGTACACCATATAACAGAGTTGAGATCATTATATCTCCAATGAACTAATCATTGCCATCCATTTTTCATTAAAATAATAATAAAAATAATAATAAAAATAAAAATAAATAAATAAATAAAAAAAAACCTTTTTTTTAAAAAATAATTTATCTAGCAAACGTTATATCGTTACACGAAAAAAAAAATACACAATCGCAATGAGAATTTTTTTTTCTTTTAGTAGACATGCACTTCGATATACTTTTGACAAACTTTTTTTTTCGAGGTTTGTTTTAATCTTAAAATTTGCGTCTGGAAAAATTACATATAATTTGTATGTTAGGAATCACGTGTGGTTTCACAAATCACATATGATTTGTATCTTTATTTAATAAAATTACATGTGATTTTAAAATTACAAGTCACATGTAATTTCTCCGCACGTAAATTTCAACACTCACAAAAAAGAAGTCTGAAAAAAAAGTTCGTCGATGGTATATAGAACTGCCCCACTATAAAAAGATGACATGATTTTTTTCGCATAATGATTAACGGTTTGTGAGTTATTTAATTAAAAAAAGAAGATAAAAGGGAGGTGTTTTTTTTTTTTTTTTTTTTTTTTTTTTTTTTTTTTAAATGAAGTGTTGTGATTGATTTGGGGTCTATACTGAACTTTTCTCGCATATAACAATCTCAGCTCTGTAATAATAATAAATTTCACTTACATGCATGTATGTATACTGTAAAAGGTCTATATTGCAAAAGGTCATCGAAATTCAATATACCACCCTGCTGTTTGATTTGAAATATATTGGGTGGCTGAAGTTCACAGAACGACGAGTATGTCTATCGTTTGAAAATAGAGAAATGACAGGACCTAGATGTGAGTATGATGTCCCTATCATTTACAGATCATTCAAGATTAGAAAAATTTAATGATCGACACAAACACCCAATATTTTCCACAATCATCTCATTTTTAACAAGTTAAACAAACCGAGCCCTCAGATTTGGACCAACCGATAACAAATTTGAATTAATTTAATTTCTTAATATATTCAAATTAGATTAATTATGATTAATGATTATGATTATGATTATGATTATGATTATGAAGAAGAAAATATAAGCATACCCAACAAGCGACATGCCGATAACACTGACAACTTCTGTAAGGGCTGCCTTCCACCGCTTCACATTGTCATATGTCCACCGTCGGGAAGAACTGGCTGTTATCATGAAACTTCCCTCTTGTTTACCAACATGCGAAGGATCGACATGATAAAAAACAGGCAGAACGAAATGATTGTGATCTCTCCTTTGGTCAAGGATCAAAGACAGCTCGTCAAGGCACCACGTTGAAGTTGCATAGCCACCAGACAATACAATTATTGAAGCATCAGATGCTTTGATTGCATTTTCGATTTCTTGCTTCAATTCTTCTCCTCTTTCAGCATCATCACTATCTCTAAACGTGAGTATTCCTGCTTGTACTAATGCGGCATAGAGATGATCAGTAAAAGAATGACGGGTATCTTCACCTCTGAAGCTTAAAAATACATCATATTTGCTACCATTGGCCCTAGGAAGAGCCATGTTGCTAGAGGAAGAAGAGGAGGGAGAAGAAGAGGAAGCCATTTGAGATAAGATAATAAGATCTGTGAATAATAATAAATATAGAATATCAACAAGTCAAAAGTCGTCTAATAATCCTAAAATAAATGAAGATATGGGGTCACCAATCAAGAAGTAGAAAAATCAAAGCAAATTAATTGTATAAGATATTTTGATGTAGCTTTGAATTGCTCATTGTCCCACTTAAATAAATTATACTTTTATATAATCTGATTCAATTTAGAATTCTTTGTATGTTTAAGTAAGATCATCTTTGCTCAATGGAACCAAACTTTTATTACCAGGAAAAATTTAAGCTTATGTACAGGGACGGAACCAGGGACCTCTAGGGATTTTTTCGATTTAATGTTAATTTTTGAAAAGAAATCAGTTTTTCCTAAATGAATCTTAAATGCACCCGTTTTATTGAAATATATTTCTATATTATGGTTTCAAAAAATTTGTGCACCTTGTCATATTTGGTCCTCGTTTCGTCCCTGCTTATGTATTGAGCGTACGTTTATCTTATAAAAGCAGTTTATGACATATAATCATAAATGAATAAGCTTATGCTGACTATTTGGATCAGTTTATGTTTAATGGGTGGGGATCTAGTGAGGAAGAAAAATGAGAAAGATGAGACATAACTCTAATTGCATAATGAGATTCATCAACTTAAATTAGGCACATCTGTATTCGTTTAGGTTTAGATGCATTCCAATTTGTTTTCAAAAGTGATTTTGAAGTGAAAACTATGCGAAGTAATACTTGCAACATATTTGACGCGTAGAGGACAAAATATACATAGGATTCGCCTAACTTGATAAAATGCATCTAACATATGTGTATGCTTCTAGTTTTGAGCTGAAAAATATATTATGATGCATCTAAAATATTGGGGCTGCATCTAAATCAAGTCGATTCATCTTTAATGTGTGGTTATAGTAATTTCTCATCATTCTCAATTTAAGATTTCTTCTCATTTGATCCTAACTCTATGTTTAATAAGCTTAAGTGCTTGGTTTAGATTTGATTGGTAAATGACCAAAAAGGACATAGGTTGAAAAATATGAATGTTAAATTAGGTATAATTAAGATTAAAATTATAATTTGTAATTGAGCATGTTATATAAGTCCAAACCCTGAAAAAAGGCCACACATTTGGGGCTTATCAAGAACCTCTTGTATAAACTCACTCATATAAGCTTAGCAAACATTTGTTTAGGCTTATTTAATACGTATAATCTAACAAGCTTACGGACCCCAAGATACCACTTATTTCCACCTTAGCTCACTTTTGTAGCATATTGCTAAAACTAATACTTTTTTTTCTAAATAACAAGATTACTCCTATCACATGCATATGTGCCACATTAATATGTGTATTATGCAAAGCAGAATGAAGCATCAACAGTTTTTCCAATATGCGATTCTCATTTATCATATGCAAACACTTCTCGTTTTCAATAGTCCTTGATTGTCATATCCATTATTATAACTGTCTCTAAAACTTACCAAGTTTCTTTTGGATTTTGGAGAAAATAAAGCATTCTCTATCAAGAGTTGTGTACCATATGGTAACACTAGATTAGTTCCCACTTTGTCTATCAAGTTTGTAGGACCTGAAATCGTATCAATAGTTCTCTTTATTGGTTTTAATTTAGAAAAATATTTCTTGGATTTAAGGATAGTGTGTATGGCATAACTATCCGCTATGCATAGATCTATATCATTTGCTTGATGATGTGCTCCATTGAAACTCATTTTAAACTTCTAATATGAACATAATAAAATGAGTGCACATGACATATGTTAGTAAAATATTTATTTATTGATTTATACACATACTTAGACAAAGTTACGGAAGAAAAATACATAGTTTTTATTACGTAGATATTATACATACTTATTAAGATCAAACATTTCTTTCAAGTTTCAAGTCACTAAAAAATTATGAGGTATTATGCTCAAAGTTTGTATTACCAAATTGACACACATGATTCACTTCTTTCTCTTTTACCTTAAGAGATGCTTGGTAGAGCTCTCTTTGACGTGAAGGTATGCGACAAGCTTTTGACTAGTGGTTTGCACTTCCACATTTGAAACAGGATCCTTCGGGGTTTTGAGAGGTACTAGATTCATTATTTTGTTGATTGTGATTATTAATTTGTGGAGCATGGCAACTTTTATTTCTTTGACCACGAACATTAAAACTACCTTGGTGGTAAATATTGTTAAGATTGAAAAAATAGTTGAAGCCATGGATATTGTTTTTGTCATGATGGCCACAACCACGACTACGGACATGAGGGTTACTTCTTCCTCTTTTGCTTCTAGAGTTTTTAGTGTCATTATTATTAACAGCATTTGCTTCTGGAAGTGCTAATGATCCTTTAGGACGAGTTTGATGTTTTTTCATTAACAATCCATTGTTTTTCTCTACTACAAGAAGAAATGCATTTAGATCAGAATATCTTTCAAATTTTTGCAACTGATATTGTTGTTGCAAGTTTATGTTTGGAGCATGAAATGTGAATTCTTCAATAGCAATTTGCCCACAAAATATGAGTGTTAAGCATATTGTGAATAAAGCATAGGTGTGTATTCATTAACTTTTTTAAATCTTGGAACCTCAAATTATCCCACTCATCTCTAGTAAAAGGGAGTAAAACTTCCCTTTGATGATCAAATTTGCTTCGTAAATCCATAAAATGCTTGGATCATCACAATTTTAATATTCCAAATGTAGCATTTCATCAAATGAAATGTGTAATCGACTAATCGGTATCTTATAATGAACAAAAGTGCATATGTGGTAGAGATAATCTAATCACACTTGTGAACAAAGTAGAGATAATCCAATCGCACTTGTTAACAGTGTGAATGATTTACACCACTTTAACGTTTAGACGCAAATACAAATCTGATTTTAAACTCTTATTCATGTTGATTACTTGACGGATTCAGATCATAGAATTAGAGCTTATCCATCAAATATGCCTAATTAAAAGAAAAAGTAAAGTAACTCCCAATACCGTCTTTCACGGGTTATGGGTCCCAATACTATCTTTCACGGTGTATGGGGGAGGTTGAGACGTAGAGAGGCTGTTTCCGTTTCTACCAAAGGTAGAAAAGGACCTCCGGTCTTGCAAGGGGTGAGGATCGAACCCTGACCTCTGTCTCCAGAGTTAACCACTTGATCCAACCTTGCTCTTCAAATATGCCTAATTGTATTTACAAATTATTGACTAAAATGTCCCGAATTGTTAATAGAAAACGTTGCTTGTTGTACATGTCTGTCAGTTACTCAAAAAGAGAGTTATATATTCAACAACCAATTGTATAGACCGGCAATACTTTAATTTAAGTTTGCATGAATCTCCCTAAGTCGAACCAAGAATGAATAAAAGACAAGTTAAAATATACGTTTAGGATGATACGTGTAAGCAATCATTTAAATTGTAATCACTAGAGCTTGTATATGCATATATGACTTGTTGGTTTCGATTCACAGGTTTCAATCGAAGCCAATTGCTTCTTGCTACTCGGTTGTAATTCACCATGGGGTTGTTTGTTTTAGAATGTATCGTATAGGGTGTTTGGTTTTGAGCGGTTAGTATTTGCAGAAAATAAGAACAATATACTGATGAAAGGAAATTGATTAAATTGATTGATTAATAATCGATGTTTTACAGATCCTATATATACTAAGTGAATCGGTACAATTCTATAAGTCTAACTGTTGCAACGATTCACACAATAACCGTTAACTGACATTAGATGGGCTTGTTTGGTTTATAACGACCCAAACAATTTCTGCCCATTCTGACCCATACGACCCAATACAAATACATAACAAANGTTGCTACTCGGTTGTAATTCACCATGGGGTTGTTTGTTTCAGAATGTATCGTATAGGGTGTTTGGTTCTGAGCGGTTAGTATTTGCAGAAAATAAGAACAATATACTGATGAAAGGAAATTGATTGATTAATAATCGATGTTTTACAGATCCTATATATACTAAGTGAATCGGTACAATTCTATAAGTCTAACTGTTGCAACGATTCACACAATAACCGTTAACTGACATTAGATGGGCTTGTTTGGTTTATAACGACCCAAACAATTTCTGCCCATTCTGACCCATACGACCCAATACAAATACATAACAAATAATATGTTTCTAAATAACATTATAAACATTATCGGCTTTACAATTTTTGAAAGAAAAAAGAAATTGAAACCCATAGTATGAAACTATGGAAGGTGTGAATCATTGTAACATCCGATTTACTTAGTTTTTTAAAACCATATTAATCTATAATATCATAGTTAAGTATATAGGTATGCTATAATCACTTTGCATCTACCCAGGCTAATATTCTATCCTAGGTCTATGAAACTACGAAATTTGCTTAGTTATGTATACTTCAAGTTTCTATACGGTAAAGAAACTAAGCACAGGAGCGGACAAGTAAGGTTTTGGATTAAACACAAAAAATGGTTNACCATATACCAGTTTTACCAGATTCAGGTTTGCCAAAGACTTTGGGGTTGTACAACAAATCAATACCATTCGTTGTACTGATTTTAGCAAACCATGCCCAATCATCGCCTGATATTATATATCTAAACGTTAAATCTAATCCTTTGAGCCTCCTATTCTTTGGACAAGATGGCATGTCAAAGGACAAAGATGATGATTCTGATATATAATCAGGTTTCAAGTTTGGATCCTTTAAGTCTGGCAAAGATGTGCTCATTATATTAAATTCGTACAACATCTGTGCAACACAAACAAAAGAGTTCATCATCCATATATGATTAGTTTGTAGACAAATATATGGAAATGCTAATGCAGTTATATGAGGGAGATAAAATGAACCTGCAGGCCAAGCAAACTTCTGCCGATGGTGAACTCATCGTCACCAACAACAGGCACCTCACAGTTTTGATATTCTTTTAGCCACTTCAAGTGTCCCAAATCAATCTCATCGAGCTTCGCTATTGGCACCAGTTTGATAAAGCCTTCAATCTCAGACAAAGTAATGCACCCTTCATAGCCAAACTCTTGCAATGTGAAGCGATGGGATTGGAAAGTTATTTTCTCAAGTGACTCACAGTAGTATATATACAATTCTGCAAGCGTACTTGGGAGACATAGAAGCAATTTGAGTCTTGCGCATAGACTCAAGTCAAGGACCCGGAGGTTTTTCAGATGATCATAACAAGGTAGGAACTCGAATAAACTATTGCCTAAATTTAAGTACTGCAGAGATGGTTGAACACTGAAACTCAATGGATAAGAATCAGTACATTCAAGATTGCAGTCTTTGAGAAATAATCGCTGTAATGAACGTGGGAATGAAAAAGTAGGGTGTTCTGCTGTTCCTGGACCCGACATAGAAGCTTGTTGAGCTGCTAATAATTTTATTTGCTCATTGTTACATAGGTTTTTACATCCTGTCATGTTTAATAGAGAAAGACTAGTAAGGCCTCCAATAGTTTCACAAACACGAGCCAGACTGTGACAATTCCAGAGAACTAAAGTCTCAAGATTCGGGATCCAGGAAATGTTGCGGATTTCAACTAGATTGTATGAGTCCTTAAGATTTAGAATCTGCAATGAATGAAGAACCTGTTGCAAAAGTGACAAGATTATTCATTATTATGTCTAACCATATGGACCATGAAATTTAAGAAGCTACTAATATAATTGACAGAGAGAGAAAACTGAATTCTATACCATGGGTGGTTCAAATACTTCCAATTTGCTATAGCTCAAATCTATAGCAACCATGTTTCCCATAAATAAATCAGAGGGTATGGTTTTTAAACGGAGTCCAAACCAGCACAACCATCTTAAATCTTCAGAAAAGTTCTCATAGGATCCATAAAGTTCCACAAAATTTAGCTGGAGCAATTTTAGGTTATCCATCTTTTTTAGTGCATCTGTCTTGAGGTTTGACGACTGCAGAATGCAGATTAAGCATGAAGACGGTTAGTAATTGTACATTTATACATCATATCTCGAAAAAAGTGCACCCAAATTAACCAAAAGTAGTTATCATGTGTCACTATGTCATTTAGACAGCGCACACACACACAAACCCTTACCACATGGCCTTTTCATTATAAAAAATTGTCATCTTCCTTTTCGACTTTTTTCAGAAACATATGTAAAGCAATAAATTCATACCAAATACTTAATATAAATGATTAGACCTGAACCAAACATTAGAAGTTAGAAGCTTTTTATTAATATCTATGCTACCTTGAATGCAAACCTCTCTTTCCTCAACATTTGCATGTCAAGTGCCAAACCTTCCATTGTTTCTGAACCCTAGATATATTTATAAAAAAAAATGGATTTTAGGTAGAATAAGAGAGCATGAAAGTCAAGAATCAAAATACATATAAGAACCATATTACCTCTCCTTTGCTCAATATCTTATAAGAGTCACTACTAAGCCAGACTCAACTACGTTTTGAAGGAAACTTCAATGATTCTTGACGCACTATGTTTTTCCCCATCTCTTGAAGCAATCGATGCATCATCAGTTTCTTGTTTGGTGAAATAGAAAGAAGGCATCTGTTGCATAGGGTATTGATCCCAGATATTGCAGAGTAATCATGCTCCAATATCTTTACAACATAATCCATGTCTAAGCCAACAAAGAAACAAGCAATATGCAAAAACAACTGCTTCTCAGAGTCAAATGGCAATGACTTGTAGCTCGTTACTAGGACACTTTGAATTCGTGAATCAAAATCTGTTTCCAACATATTCAGTTGACTTATCCAATATAAGATGCTATTGCTATTGGACAGAGAGGAACCCAACACTACAAGTGCCAGTGGATTTCCTTCACAGTATCTTACTGCTCGTATTGCAAGCTCCTGGAAACCTTCCATGGGACTCTTGCAACCAAATGCATGCCTACTTAAAAGCTCTAATGATTCATCATCATTTAACAATTTTATTCTATAATCTTGCCATCTCCATGATGTTGATTTGAACCAATTATTCGTATTTTCTCTGGTTGTTATTATAATCTTGCTTTCTGCATTAATCTTCCCGGTTCCAAGTAAAGTGACCAACTGACTACGTTCAACTATATCATCAAGAACAATAAGCGACTTTTTTGTTTCTAATGCCTCCTCAAGCTTACTTGTACCTCGAGAAACACCAGGTATTTTTCTCCTTTTTCCACCTAAAATATCTTTAAGAAGCTGTTCCTGTAGGTTAAGCAAATCATTGGGTCCTTTACATCTACTACCAATGTCTTCCACAAAACTTGCGTTTTCAAAACTTCTCCAATTTGTATCGTAAATATACTTGGCCAACGTAGTCTTGCCACTTCCACCCATGCCACAAATTGCTATAATTTCCAGATTGGATTCTTTTAACAAGAAATTGATCTCCTCGCAGTTGGTGGCCATCCCTGTTATATTGGGTGGAAGATAAACATCTTTGTAGCCTACTTTATTGTAAATGGTGTCAACAATTTCCTTTAAGAAACTCGTCTCGGGCCTGCCAAAACAAGGATAAAATGAGCAAACTCATGTAATGAACAGATTCTCTGATAAAATTCAATGACCATATTAGTGAATTATCAACTTTTCAAATGTAAAAACATGTTTGAATTTTGATACATGTAAAGGTTCCCGAAAAAGATAATACCTCAATTCTATAATTTTTTATTTTTTATTTTTTCTTTTTTTTTAATCTCCATATGAATTTCTAAACCAATTTCAATCAAAATAATACATATATTGACAGATTACACAGAATTATATTAATCAAAGCCCACATAGTTGAGTGGTAAAGACTAGTATCACAAACTGATGCAAAATAGTTCTGTTTAAATAACATAATTGTTATTATTCTTAATTACACTAAAACCAGAGCTCTGGATCAGATTTATCTGCAAAGAAAAATCACAAACTTGCTTAGCTCTGAACCAAACAGTCAAGAGTCAAACTATAATAATGCATCAATAAGCATTCAGCTGTTTATTTCTTGATAAAATAGAGGAAATCATCATATAATATCATAGTATTTTTATACATTTTTTATTATATAACTATATAAAAAAAAAAAAAAAAAAAAAAAAAAAAAAAAAAAAAAAAAAAAAATAAGAATCACAAAGAAATTTCATGAATCTTTCTTGACTGATTGAATTCCAAGAAGCTTACCCGGAAAGAACCATGCCAGCCAAATCAGCGACTTCAGTAAGAGCTACCTTCCACCGGTTCACATTTTGATCAGTCCACCTTGAACATGTTTTAACTTCTATAGCAAACCTATTATTTTGATTCCGAACATCTGTGGGACCCACGTGATAAAAAACTGGTAGAACAAAATGATTAGACTCTTTCCTTTGCTTGAGGATCAACAGAAGCTCGTCAAGGCACCAACTGGAAGTTGCATAGTTTTCTGACAACACAACTATTGATGCCTTAGATCCTTTAACTGCTCTCTCAATTTCAGGTTTCAGTTCTTCACCTCTGTTGATGTCATCATCGTCTCTAAAAGTACTAATTCCTGCTCGTATTAAGGCAACGTAAAGATGATCCGTGAAAGAATCACGAGTATCTTCGCCTCTAAAGCTTAAAAAGACGTCATAGCTGCAACCATTAGCACCAAGAACAGCCATATTACTAGAAGAAATAATAACTATGGAAATTATATCTGTGAAGATGAAATGGTGAAAAGTCTTGGTCTGCTAATATATACAAAAGAACAGTTAAGTGGATGTGCTTATCTTCAATAAAGAAAATTCAAATGTCTAGAAAATAGAAACATACCCCACTATGCTACAATAGTCAATCAAATGATGAGAGCATATATTTAAAAAATAATAAATGTAAATTGCCACGAAATTATGCTAGAATTCAAAAAAAAAAACTGACGTCTCATTATTTTTTAATTAAGCTTATTTTTATTAATTTATAAAATGTCTTCTTCATTAGTGTACTCCATAATTTGCTTGTTTTAGCACATTTTATCCCTTCACCTTACCTTGATGCTAAATATATTTCAGATAAATTCACATGGGTATACAGTGTTCTACATTAGTAATATTTAATAAAAATGATCATTTGCACTTCATCTCTTTTCTTGATGTCACTGTATAAAATGTGTACGATTATGGTGACTTCCAGAAACAACAAAAAAAACATTCATTTTGTAGCCAATGCCTTTAATTCATTGATCTAAAATTAGATCATGAGTAGCTTGAGGTGACGAAGCTAAGCAAGTATGAGGTTGCATTGATTAAACAAATAACTGTACAAGAAATGCATGTCGATCATATAATAACAGACTTCCCAAAACAACAAAAGCCCGTACCCCTTGAGAAGAATTTGCAGATCAATATGAAGTTGACCAACACGTATCAATATGAAAGAGGCGTTAAGAATATGAAAAGCTTGAATCTACCACAACCATACTCCCATAAACCTTCAATCATTTACAATATGCTGTAGATCCTGACAACATTGGGAGTTCTAAAAATTTTAAACACATCTCCTGTGATTCAGGAACTTGTTTCAGCATGACAGCGTGTCCGCTTGAAGAATGTTGAAACTGACAAGCTAAATGGCAAATGGATCAAACAATATATCCCTATCACAGCCATCTTCAATCTAGTAGAATTCTAAAATCCAAAAATTTTGGTTATCCATCTTTGTGAATGCAAATCGGCATTTGGGGCTTTGATGACTACAAATTTAGCATGAAGAAAATTAGCCAAGACTTAAGATACATCATATCTAATCATATCTAAGGTTGAAAAAAGGACACCACAATATTGCGGTGTTATGCCTAAAGTATTAAAAAAATGCGTATATAAAATATATATTAACAACTAGAGAATTCACACATAAAGCAAGTTTGACACATACATACCATTATGAACAATGGATTATCCCAATAAAAGTTTCCACATCTGAAACTATGGGTGCATCTTTTAAGATCGACCGGTTCTTCTCCATCCTTGTATCTCTATAACAATGCAAAATAAATAAAAACACAGATTAAAAAGGTTATTTAGACCTTAATCCTACCTTAAAATACCAAAAATCAGCTTTGACAATAAAAAGGTTACCTGTATAGTCAATTTTATAACCAAACAAATCCTGAAACCAACTAGGAATTGGTCCATCAACGTCCATCGACTTTAAAAAATCACGGCGACAAAGATAATAAATATCTGCACTTAACTTAAATGAAGACATATCCCATTCTGTGTTATTTCGCCATGTGTCCTTTTCTTCTTCTTCATACACAAGGCTCACACCACACTCGATTACGGTCAATCCATTCTCCACAATGATGGACACAGTGACTTTATCACCAACATCTAATAACTTTTCCGTTGACCAATAACTCAACCATATAGCAATCTCACCAACTCCAGGTTTGCCAAAGACCATAGGGTTGTATATCCAATCACAACCCTTTGTTGTGTTACTGACTTTTGTAAATATTGGAAATATTTGTTTTTCATTGCTAGATAATGCATATTTGAATGTGACGTTTAAACCTTTGAGTATGTTATTATTATAATGTGGAGGCACATTAAAGGATAATGATGAGGATTGTGATGTGTAGTCATACGGTATGTCAAGATCCATTATGTCTGGAAGAAACGTACTCAATATACCAAATTCATACAGCATCTGCAGTAGTAAAATAATAGAACTCAGTCATTCATATGTTGATCAGTTGAGGAGTGAAAATTCGACCCATTTACTTATGAATAGGTTGATCCCGGTTATGATTCATATATAATGAGTCAAACAGGTAAACTGGTTGAAAGTGCCCAACATGTATGTTTAAACTTTAAAGCATAAATTTTCCTGAATAATTATATTCAAAAATCTATCTCTCTATCAAAATAATAATGTTTTGTCATCCTTGAACACACTAGAAATTTATTATAAAATTTAGATTGAGAACAAGTAATTCCAGATCAAGCCGACCCAGCTATTTTGCCACCTTCAGTTGATTGATTTTGAAATGATAACTTTATGTGCTTGTGATTGTATTAGAGAGAAGAAAGAACCTGTATTTGCCTACTTCTGTCTACTGTGAGCTGACAATCACCAATTAAGCACACCTCGTGATTTTGATACTGTTTAATCCACTTCATATGTCCCAGATCTATTTCATCGATTTTGGATATTGGCACCAATTTTATAAGGCCTTCAATTTCCAACAGATTAGTACAACCTTCATAATCAATCTCCCCCAATGTGAACCGATGTGACAGAAATGTTACTTTCTCCAATGACTTGCAGCAAGTAATAAACAACTTTTCTAGTGTACTTGGGAGACGTAGGATGCACTTAAGTTTTGAACAAAAACTTAAGTCAAGTACCCGAAGATTTTTTAGATGATTATAATCAGGCAACAACTCGAATTTATTATTGGCTAAATTCAAGTGCTGCAAAAGTGATTGGTCTTGGAATGTCGAATAGTAATTGTTATGCTCAAGATTGCAACTTTTTAGCAATAGCCTCTCTAATGAGTGTGGAAAGGAAAACAATGGCTGTTGTGGACTCTGCCCACTAAAATTTGAGGCTTTTAGCAGCTGTTCACATCCTATCAAATTTAACAGAGCAAGACGCTTAAGCTCTCCAATGGTTTCAGAAACATGAACCAAACTGTAACAGTTCCAGAGAATTAAAGT
This sequence comes from Artemisia annua, assembly GCA_014162995.1. Lineage (NCBI taxonomy): Eukaryota > Viridiplantae > Streptophyta > Magnoliopsida > Asterales > Asteraceae > Artemisia > Artemisia annua. The sequence continues at coordinate 186,716 of LBNU01022357.1, forward strand.
CTCGAGATTAGGAAGTCGAGAGATATGGTGGATTTCGGCTAGACTATGCGAGTCTTTAAAGTTAAGAATCTTCAGTTGTCTAATTACCTGCGTCAAAAGTAACAAGAGGTTAAAAGACCAAGACATTAAAGAAAGGGAAAACACACGAATACCTACCATTGGGGGTTCAAATAGTTTCAATTTGCTATAACTCATGTCTATCGCCACCAAGTTCCCCATGAATAACTCGGGTAAGTTTTCTAGATGAAATCCATGCCAGCACAGCCACCTCAAATCTTCAGGAAAATCGTCATAGGATCCAGATAACTTCACATAGTTGAGTTGGAGCAATTTTAGACTATCCATCCTCACAAGTGAATCTACGTCAAAGGCTGTTGGCTGTAAAGTTTATAAAAAAATATATTATTTGTTACAACTGGAATAATTTACTAATTTCAGTCCTCCAGTATTACCATATCATGCATCTCTTCCCTCACCATTCGCATGTCAAGTGCTAAACCTTCTATAGTATCTGAACCCTAATGGAAAATAAAATGAAAAGAATACAATATTAGTTGAAACAGAGAGATATTAAATAATCTTAATATATACATAAATATTAAAGGTGGCAACTTTGACCCATAAATTTGCTAATGGGTCAAATCAGGTTACATTTCGTCTCTATCAGGTCAAACAAACTGGTTAAATAACAAAAAATAGCTTACAAGGAAATGACTCAAGTCCAAAGTCGCCTGAATTGCTATTTTATTTCATAAACCTTCAAAACCATTTTATTAATAATTTATATCAATACTGAGATAAAATAACTTTTGTAATCATATTTGGCACACCGAGTTATTGAACAAAATTGGACAAGAAGTGTTTCAGGTCAGCCAACCCGGCCTAATACAACCCGGATAAAAGATGACCCATTTTGACCCAAAGTGTATTTTCGATGCATCTCAAGGTTTACCTCTCCTTGTCTCAACAAAGTGTAAGACTCCTCGTTGCACCAGACTCTACTTCTATTTCCAGGGTTTGTGGGTGATTCTTCAACTACAATCCTTCTTGCCATCTCTATTATCAACCCATGCATCATCAATTTTTTGCTTGGTGAAACAGTAAGAAGGCATTTGTTGATTAGCGTAACAATCCCAGCCGTTGCACAATAATCAGGCTCCAATATCTTCACCACATAATCTTCATCTTCTCCAACAAAGAAACAAGCAATATGCAAAAATAACTCTCTGTAAGTATAAAATGGCAAACGATCGAAGCTCATTTGGAGTATACTTTGCATTCTATAATCAGGATCTCCTTCTAATACTTTCAGTATACTCATCCAATATTCTATGTTACTTCTTTTTCGTGAGTCTTTAGCACTAACAAATAATGATCCCAACAACTTAAGAGCCAGTGGATTTCCTGTACAATATTGTGCTGCTTTTAGCGCGAGCTCCTTGAAACCTTCTGTGGGAATATTGGATCCAAATGCATACCAACTAAAAAGCTCTAATGATTCATGCTCGTTTAATAACTCGAGTTTGTGCTCTTTACACCTACGATATGTAGAGCCCAACCATAATCGTATAGTCGCAACTGAAAGCCTGCTTGTTATAATTATCTTGCTTTCCGTATTAATCTTTTCCATTCCAAGTAAAGCTTCTATCTGCTCTTTTGTATCAATGTCATCAAGAACAATAAGCACCTTTTTGTTTTTTAACACCTTTTCAATCTGAACTTTATACCAAGTAACATCGAGTTCTTTTTTCTTGTCCTCCAAAATTTCCACAAGAAGTTGCTCCTGTAATGTGCACAAACCATATGGTTTTTCACAGATCTTTCCAATGTCTTCAAGAAAACTGCTGCTTTCAAATTTCGGCGAGTTGGAATCATAAATAAATTTGGCAAGTGTCGTTTTTCCACTTCCTCCCATGCCACAAATTGCAAGAACCTCAGAATCTCGCACATCTTTCACCCAAAAATTGATATCTTCAGCTCGAATTTCCATTCCAGTTAGATGAGGTGGAGTAGAAACTAATTTAAGACGCAGCTTGTTGCTAACTGTATTTACAATATCAGCGATGAACTTTGTTTCAGGCCTGAAATAGAATTTGGGCATATTCAGGATATGACATTAAGCTATACCCAAAAAGACAAGACATTAAGCTTGTTAAAGAGAATCGATGTCGAGAGTTTGTTGGTCCCATACTAACTCCCCACGTCCGGCAAATGGAATGCAATTGCATCAACATTTTTCTAAAAACGAAGTAATAGAACTCACGTATGAACAACACAAAATTGAAAAGCATTCACGTCGCTATAAGGGACAGTAAATAGCAAGAACAGAGTATTAACCCAGGAGCATTAAACTCTGTTATTATTAACATGCATATAAGGTTGCGTCAGCTGTATGCCATCTAACAAAGAGGTATGTAAAATTATGATGCAAATATTCTCAGGCACTTTCCTATTTGTTAAGGTTAAGGTTACAGCTTTTAGTTAAAGTTAACAAGTATAGCAACACCTCCCTATTTGGAAAGATACCGATTCAAATTTACTTATTTCGCTATTACAGATCATCATCACAGGATATTAGTGGTACAGATAATAATCCACATGTTTTCTTAATTTTCAATGCATTGCCACATCAAACATATCCTATGATATATTTTCAGCTATATAAAATTCAACGAAAAATAAAAGCAAAACAATTTAGTCAGTGAAGTGGATTTTAATGGGCGGTCAATCAATGCCAAATTGAAGATAAGGTTTATCTCTTCATGTAATTAAGATTTATTCCATTTATTCTATTCACCGGGTATTGAAACCCTTTAGCCAAAAAAATAAATGTCATCAATCTTCTTCAAGTTCAACTCAGATAAACCTTGTATCATGGAAGCTATAATATCAAATAATATATATCCAGTTAAAATGGAAGGAGGATGTAATTGGCAATCCTTTCCAAGAGTTGATGCAATTTTCATCACGATAAGTTCCTTATAGCGACAAACGTTCAAATATACAAGAATACAAGATTGTGTGGTCTACGCACTAAATAAAAACTTAATTTAGCAAGGCCATCTATGTAAGTTTGGGGTCTTAACTACGACTAACAGACTAGGAGGCATTAGCAAAGGTCACAGGTCGTTATTCCATTAATAGGTAAAAAGTAAACTCACTTAATTTGTGTTACGATCCCACCCATGTATGGGATTGGTTGGTGGTTTACAAAGTCTAGGTGTCTCCACCTCCTTTGAGCTAGCTTTTTGGAGTGAGTTCTACACCTAGCTTGTGGCAACCTAGTATCGGATGGGATGGGTTTGTATGATAGGCTAGCTCTGATACCAATTGATACAAACTCATCCCATACTAGAACTCGCTCCAAAAAACTAGCTCGAAAGCGGTGGGGGCACCTAGACTTTATAAACCACCGACCAATCCCATACTTGGCCAATGTTGGATCGTAACAATTTGTCACTCTATTCAAAGCTCGGCCACTAGTAATAGAGGTGTTTGTTCAACTTAACTACCAATCACAAACTCGCGCTACCTACCAATCATATATATCAACTTAACCAACACATACATTCATTACAAATCAACCGAAACAAAATACGTACCCCGAAACAACCATTCCGCTTAAATCCGAAACTTCCTTCAACGCCTCCTTCCACTTCTCCACTTTCTTATCAACATTTTTCACATCAAATTCATTATTATTCAAATTCCCAACTTCCACATGATAATAAACAGGTATCACCAAATGAAAAAACCTCCTCCTTCTTTCCATAATCATCGCCAGCTCATCAAGGCACCAGCTCGAACTAGCGTAGTTTTGGGATAATACGATAATTGAAGCCTTGGATGACTTAATTACTGTTTCAGTTTGTGAATCTGAATTGTCTTCGTTGTTTCTGTAGGTTTTGATACCGGATGAGATTAAGGCGTGGTAGAGATGATCGGTGAAAGTGTGGCGTGTGTCTTGGCCGTTGAAGCTGAGGAAGACGTCGTATTTGGTGGTTGTTGGTGGTGGTGGTGATGACGTGGAAGCCATTTGAGGGAGATGAATTTGAAAGGGTGAGAAATTTGGGGGTGTAGTTGTTATATTGTCAACGATCTTGTCCAAGGCGGGTCCTTTTACCCAACTAAAACACTCGGCTAAAATGGTCAAATTTACATGAGTCCAATTCGAAATTCCACGCTTTTATTCAAGAGCATTGGTAACCTTGGTGCCATGGGCCAAAAAGTACTGTCACGTCAGCAAAAATCTTCACGGCACCAGAAATTCTATAGCATCGCATTCTGGCCGTATCCGTTGGCACCAGAAATTCTGGTGCCGTCAGCCTATTTTTTTATTTTTTTTTTCTTTTACATAAAATTAAACATACACAATATTAACTAAAATAAACTCCATTAATTAAAAAACACACATTTCATAAAAAAAAAACACACATTACGTGAAATTCAAATACATTAAACAACGTATGATTAACCTACGATGAAAATATTAAACTACGAATCAAGATAATGATTCAGTCTGTGCCATAGCCTTCGTCACTCGAATAGGAGGCACTCGAATCGTCCTCACTCGATGACACACGTTCTTCCTCTGCTTGAACACGTAACAATTCTTGCATATCTTGCTGAAACAGGTCTTCATCAGNAACAACGTATGATTAACCTACGATGAAAATATTAAACTACGAATCAAGATAATGATTCAGTCTGTGCCATAGCCTTCGTCACTCGAATAGGAGGCACTCGAATCGTCCTCACTCGATGACACACGTTCTTCCTCTGCTTGAACACGTAACAATTCTTGCATATCTTGCTGAAACAGGTCTTCATCAGTCAACCCTCTCCAAATAGGTTGGTATTCCATCGGTGGATTGTTTCACCGGTTGATCGGGTTGTTGTTGGACAACCGATGGATTAGGCATCCGTTCATTATCCGGTGTGAATACCGGAAAGATGTCTTCCGGTGCAGTGTTCACCGGTGCATTCGGAATCATGCTGGAGCTTGGGCATTGCTTGAAAAAGTCATGGTGGCTTGGGAATTGCTGGGAGAAGTCACGGTGGGTTGGGAATTGTTGCGAGAAGTCACCGTGAGTTGGGAATTTGCGAGAAGTCTTTGCGAGACATTGTTGTGTATGTATAAAGCAGCCAGGTGATAATGTGTGCCTTTGTAAATGGCTATTTATAGGACCGTTTTTAATTTCAAATTAAAATATACCCCGCTTCTTTTTTTGAATTTGAATTTCAACTTATATTATCCACACGTGTTTTTGAATTTGAATTTTAAAAGTTTAAAAGTTCCCGCTTTTTGTTTAAATTTTGAATTTAAAATGTATCCCGCCTTTTGTTTGAATTTTGAATTTAAAATGTATCTCACTTTCNTATTTATAGGACCGTTTTTAATTTCAAATTAAAATATACCCCGCTTCTTTTTTTGAATTTGAATTTCAACTTATATTATCCACACGTGTTTTTGAATTTGAATTTTAAAAGTTTAAAAGTTCCCGCTTTTTGTTTAAATTTTGAATTTAAAATGTATCCCGCCTTTTGTTTGAATTTTGAATTTAAAATGTATCTCACTTTCAATAAACCCCTATTAATACCATACGATACCATTTAATTTTTCACACACTTCAATATCTACGTCATTTTACAATGAATAATCGTTGGTCAATGGAAGAAGAAAACTTGCTAGCTAACGCATGGCTTGAAGTTCACGAATCTAGAGACCTTGTGTATAAAAGTTCTTTTTGGAATGACGTTACACAAAGGTTCAACCATCAGACTGATGGTGAGCACCGTGATAAAAATAATATTACGGCTCAATGGAATAGAATCAACCTTGAATGTCGTAGATATAATGCTATTTACAAAGAGTTGCAGCGTACAAGTCAAGACCCTAGTCGTCTCAGCAATGCAAACTGAATTTATCATGAACGCCATGGTGGGAGAGGGTTAAAATATCAACATGTGTGGTTCATTCTGAGAAACACGTGGGCATGGGACAGAGACAATGCGTAATGGTGTTTTATGTTAAGTATTTCCGTATCGTGTTTATTTCTTTTTCGTATCGTGTTTATTTGTTTCCTGTATCGTTTGTAACTTGGTGTAATGTTGCTTTAACTTTGAAATTGAATAAAAGGCTTAACGGCTACTTTTCCAATGACTATTTGCTTAACGTCTTTTTTTCCCCCTATAAATACCAGTTTAACAAAACTATATTTTCTGACACAAATATCAATACTATTAACACACACATGGAATAGAGAAACACCCCATGGAATAGAGACAATGTTTAACGATCTTTTATGTATTGTTTTCCCGTACCTTGTTTATGTTTTATGTACTGCTTCTGTTGTATTAAATAATGAATTATTAATTTGAATTTGAATTTCATTGAAAAAAAATACAAGACGAAATTTAAACGGCATACGAAATAAAGTTACATAAAATAAACTAGTTTTGGTTTGGATTATTTGCCATGTGACGTCGAGTTCGGGCAAGGGAACAAGCCCACTTCCCCTCAACACGTTCTTGGTACGAATACGGTAGTTGCGCTTGTTGGCTTCCTTGTTGTATACATCGAGAACTTTATCCAAAAACGTATTCATTTGTTGATCCGCACTCGTATTTGGATTCTCGGTTATTTGAGTAAAACACTCCTCTACAAGTGACTCCTCTTCATGGCTCCAAAATCTACTCATTTTGTTTGGAAAAATATATTGAAAATGTGTAAAGTATGGATTAATAAGGGTATATATAAGGTTTTTTTAGAGTTAAATTTTTGTGATTCAAATACATAAATGTTTCATCCAACGTTAACATTTTTTGAACCATGCTCCAACGTTCCAAAAGTTCAAAAAAAAAAAATAAATAAATAAAAAAAAAAAAAAAAAAAAAAAAAACCACTGCGCCGGCTGGCCACCTCGGCGCAAGGCCCGATGGCGCCACCAGCGGTACCGTGCGCCATCACCATTTTTCGGCTGGTGGCCATGGCACCATGGTACCTCTTGCTCTAATAAAAGGTTAAAGCCATAGATACATAACAACCTTTTCCGAGTTAGTAAATGGACTTTTCTCTTACCAATTTAAGCATTGAAATCGGCTAAGATACAACAATTTAGTAAACTAGACGAGTACCTGTGCATAGCAACGAAATTTTATAGCAACAGATAGTTTTAGTGATAAGAAAATTTTAGTGATAAGAAATATCTAATGGGTTATAAACAAAAAATAATAAAAGTTTGAGGATTAAACATAATGTTTTGAAACCCGGTTCGACCCGGGTGGTTCAACCGGTTGAACCGTTCCGGTCAAAAAATGAGTCAATTTAAATTGGGTCAACCCGACTTTCGATGTGTATTAATAGTTTCCTTTTGAAACCTATGTTTCGACATTTCCTTTTTTTAGTTTCAACATTTCCTATTGTGATGTTTTAGGTTTTTTTACCTAATATAAATTTTTCAACATTTCACATATTGATTTTTTCACTTTTCCACATTGACAATTTTACTTTTATATGTAGTATAGATATTGCCGTTTAACTTTTCCATATAACTTTAAAAAAAAATCCATGTGGACAATCCATGTAATATAATAGTTGACCCTAGGGTTGAGCATTGGTCCCAGACCGGACCGGACCGACCAATACCGAGACTGAATTAGCCCAAAAGCCGACCGGATCGAATGTGGTCGGTCCGGTTTGGTCTCGGTCGGTCCGTTGAAAGGGGGACCTCCGCAGTCAACCTCGGGTGTGAGAGTAACTAAGTGTAGAGAGATAAAGTATGTATATTGAGAGAGTGGATAAGATACCGTTGAGAGTGGCAAGATGCCCTCTATTTATACCAAAGGTCTTCTTGTCGGGTTTCCTGGGATCACATGTTGTGATAGTGATGTTTTTGGGCGGCAAACCCCAAGGTCAACTCCTCCTCTTGGCATCTTGCCGGTGATAGCGATGCTTTTGGGAGGGAAATGCGGAGTTTCCCTGTATGGAGTCTGCATGGGTCAACTACATAGGTACTGACGAGATTCCTTACTCTTTTGGTTGATCCGTGGTCCATACCTCTTTGGGACGCTTCGGGCTTGGTATTAGGCCGCGGCTAAGAGTATCCGCGATATATTAGTTCGGGGGCCGAACCGGGGAGTACGTTATTGCCCATCCCGTCTCTGGGTCTTGGATCCCTGCATCTATTGTTATCTGATCTGGACCTTTGTGGATCCGGGGGTACTATATGTCATCATAACCTATTCATAAAACCACCATGTTACCTAACTTTATAACACGTGAAAAATTCGTTTATATTATATAGACTTAATCCTAAAACATTTTATGTTTTTCATTTTAATTTAGTGCAAGTAAGTATTTTTGATATTTCATTTGAAAATGACGGTGGTGGTGGATGGTTGTAATGGTAGTAGGTGGTGGATGGTTTTAATTGTGGTGTGTGGTGGTAATAATTGGTGGTGGTAAGTAGAGATGAAGAAGAAGGAGGGTGGAAGAAGACAATACACGATACCCTCATGTACAGGGCACATGGGTGACTTAACAGCCATTGACTAACGACCGGTAGTGAAAAGGACCGTGGACGATGGAAAAATGAACAGTAAGAACGATGATGGGCGTATTTATTTTGAATTCTGAATTCGGGACTAAACTTGTATGAGTGATACAAGTTTAGGGATGAACGGTGTATTTTACTCTAGAATATATGTAAATAGATAGATTCGTTTTGCTTGATATTCCATGTATGCTGGCATTTCTGTATTTTTCCAACTTATGATAAAAATATTTGTCAAGTGGTGGCCCAGTGGGTAAAGCTGTTGCAAAATTCAATAAATTATCGTTGACGATGACCCAACTACCACCATCCATTTGCATTATTGGTACAATTAGTAGACGAAGACTTTCATCATTCTTTATTCATCCTTTCATGTTTCCATACCTTATCCCGTTTAAATGGCGTCCAGTTCTTCAGGGGGGTATGTTAGCAGATATGATGTCTTTCTAAGCTTTCGAGGCGAAGATACCCGTAATTCTTTTACAGATCATCTTTATCAGGCGTTACGTAGAGCAGGAGTTTACACTTTTCGGGATAATGATAGTATCTCTAGAGGTGAAGACTTGCAGCCAAGGATTGAGGAAGTGTGACAACCCGCAAATTTCGGATTTGATATCCTGCTCGATATATAAGCCTATCTGCAGTCCTTAAGTCATTGATATGTGGTCTTGACTATTTTTACGCGTAATTTGGCTATAAACCGATTAAAACATGAATATTAATTATTTTGGGTGACGGGAAATAAAGTTATACATATTTATAATAAACATTTATGTAAAATCAATTCTAAAGCCAATGGAAATGGTTTCGGGTGCTCGGGAAATAGTTACGACGCGTTTTATTAGTTCCGTTCACGTTTCGTTAAAGTTATGAGAAAAACTACACAATTGGTCCCTAAGGGTGCAATAGGGTTTGTCACATGTCCATGGAAGACCCTATAAATACAACATTTATAAAAGAATTTAGGGTTATAACCCTTTCTTCTCCATCTTGCAGCCGACACCACCCCACACCCCTCTCTCTTTTTCCGGCCACTGTAGCGCCGCCATCACCGCGAGTGACCACACACCGCCACCACCATAATCATCCCCACGCCACCCTCTTTCTTTTGATATAGATCACGCGCCATGAAGTTCATCCAAACATCACCAACCCATCTCTTGATCGTGTTCTGGCCACGGTGTCACCTCCAGGCAACACCACCATCGCTATCACCTGTGTTCGCCGACCAAGAAGATGAGGGCGAGGGTTTTGTTCGTTTAGCTGTTGAGTGGTTCGAGTTGTACTCGCGAGGACACCACCACCGTCCTCTCAATCTCTCGTCTCTCTCTTTCTCTTTTGTTTCTTTGGTAAGTCGAGCCTGAAGCTCTTTTGTTTGATGTTTCTGGTTGTTGGAAACAAGTGGTGTTGTAGTTATCAGTTTTCGTGGATCTAAAGCTATTAAAACAAGTCATAAAGTTTTCGTTGTTAAAAGAACTGGATTTAATGGGTATGAGGCTGAAAGTAATTTAAGTTATTAAGTTTGTGAATATAAAATGAGATTAAAGATGGATTTGAAAACGATTTTTACTAAGTATTCGTGTGGTAAGAAACAGGTTTAAGAGGGTGTTTGTTTGTTTTAAACTGAGTCAACTCAGTGAGCGAGACAACTCATGAGTCGTCCGTGTTTGTGCTTTTATTATTGTTGTCATTTGTATGGTTCGAATACTGGATTCGCTTATGTTAAATTTTTAGTACGGTTTAGATTTGGGTTACCTGCTTGTTGCTTGCTGGAAATAACGAAGGGTGCTTGTTTGTGATTGCTTGCGTTTTGGCTCGAGTCAGTCACGACACCATTATAGTGGCAAGAGTGGTAGTGATAATTTGGGTAGCTTGTTTTGTGTTTACTTGGGTGTTATTGTCGTAAAATGGGTTCGTTTGGGTTCTGTTAGCAGCCTCTAAGGGTGCTTGAGTTCCTGAGTTAAAATGACTAAAAAGGGAGTGTTGAAAATGGTTGTTATATATATATATATTGTTAAGGAAAACTTAAGGATATATTGAGTTTTAGCAAAATGGTTTAAAGTTGTTTGATTATAAAGTGTTGGGTCAAAATATGTCTAAGTATTGCTTGATTTTGACAAGGTATATTATGGTAAGTTTCGGATAAGCTTTTGGGACTTGACACTTGATATCGTATAATACATAATGGGTTAAATATTGATTTTACTTGGACTATTCGAAAGTACTTGATATATTGGATAATACGGATTAAATACTTGGATGGCGAATGTTATTTTGGACGTATGGACAATTAATGGACTTATAACGATACTCGTTGGACATCGGACGTTTTAGACTTATTGGACTTCAACCGAATACAATATATTAGACTCGATATGAATTTAATATATTTAATTCGCAACGAATATACAATAAGTAAATGATGTCTAATAACTAACGAGTACTTCTATTAAACATTGTTTGAGAAAATTTATTTAATTAAGTCACATTGACTTGGGAAAGTTATATAAATGGACGCGTCATGCCGAAATTTATAATACTTTCTAAAGTTACACTTTTATTCCTAATCCTTTTTAAGGTTATTTTTATAAAACCCGATAAGAAATTAAATCGAATAGTTTTATTTAATCTTTAAAACTCTTTCATATTAGAGTTATCAACTTGTGATTTCCTTATAGAACTTATTGGATTATTCTAAACTATTTGGGATTATGGGGTAAATACCGAACTACCAATTGATCTATTTTATATTAAATGGTTAATCGTGGTCATTGTCTAGATTTTCATTGAATAACTTGAGTTGTTGGTATTTCTTGAATCTAATAAGGTCGTTTTCTTATTAACGTGAGTTTAGTCAAGTATTTATCGACTATGTTAATATCTCTTCCTTTTTGGCGTGAGTTGTATATTGACGTCTTTTCATTTTGGGCGTGAGTTGTTTATCGATATCTTTTCCGCTTTGGCGTGAGTTACATCTTGAGTTTATGTCTTCTTACCACACCACACGAAACATAAAGCTTTCTTACGAAACATTGATGCTTAACTTTTTATAAGTAATGATTTGAGTAATCCACGAAAACTATGACACATTGTCTTTTATAGACTTTATTATTGTACGAACTATATTTTGAGATAATCGTATGCGTATTAGGATGTACCCTCGTGTTCGTACTACTTGGTGCCGTCGTGCCCATCTTTTGGATATCGTTGTGATTAGCTCTAGATGCCAAGTTGTGTCGGTCGTGATCTTTGCATTGTTGTGGCTAAGGTGAGTTCATAGCCCCCTTTCTTTTAAACAATTTTTCATAACTATTTTTGGGGGAGAATACATGCTCTTTTAACTAAACTCAATGATTGTTTATCTGATTACGTGAACGGTTTGATTAAGATTTGATTGATTGATTGATTGATTGATTTACCGATATACTTGATTTGGATATTCGAATGCGTTATGTGTTTACCTGGTTTATATATGAGAGCTTCCTAGCTCAAACCATTTTTTTTGGACCTGCTACTACTTGGTTTTGCTACATGTGTTGGCTAGATAAGGTTAGACGGAAGTAGAGTTGACCTAGAGCTAGGGCGCTTTGACCCTAGTTTGGAATAGACTCTGCTGCGGCCTAGATCCGGGGCAGTAACGGGTGGTTCCTTGCTGTGACCTGGCTAGTGACCGTTGAGAGGCCTGCTCACTATGACCCTTCATCTTTCCTAAGATGATAAATTATTGATTGAGATTGAGATTGAGATTGAGATTGAGATTGTGATTGTGATGTCTATACCTGCCTCTAGTCACATATAGCACTTAAACTTTTCAGGTCCACAACTGTTTTTATAACTTAAACTCTATGGACTCACCAGCGTAAGCTGACTTTTAGCGTGTATTCTCAGGTTTAAGGCGTTAGCTCACTAATTGAAGGCGCTTGGCAACGGGCATGGTCATAGGCGACTCTGATGAACATTTGGGACTACTACTACAATTATTTTATGGGCCTATTTCCGCACTATTTTATATCATGTAAACTTTATGTCTTACATGACAACTTTTATTTTATATTAATAAAATAAAAACCATTCTTTGCGCCTTGTGTTGTGATACCAATTTAGTAGCACCCCAATGCATGTATGCTTCCGCTAGACCCGAATTTTGGGGGTGTTACAGGAAGGAATCAGAGAATCCAGGGCTTCAATAATCATTCTGTCGAAAAACTATGCAACTTCAAGATGGTGTCTAGATGAGCTGTGCCTGATCCTCGAGCAAAGGCATGAGCGCGATCATTATGTTCTACCAATTTTTTATCATGTTGATCCCTCACATGTTAGAAAACAAGAAGGGACTTTCCAGATAAATGTTGTGCCCGATACAAAGTGGACGGATGATAACGTGAAACGATGGAAGGCAGCACTTGAGAAGGTCGGCCAAATTACCGGCAATGTTGCTATTTCTGGGTATGTTTATCTATTCCATGTTATAACTAAGTGATTACGAAAAACATTTGTGATCCTAAACATCTCATAATTGGTGGTTATTGATGTTAATTAGTTAGAATGTGCGTTGTAAGCAATTAACGAATTAATTGTAGACCATGACTGATTCTAAGACCACATTAACCTAAACACGCATGCTATCCTTCACAAAACTAACAAAGATGTCATAGTATAGTCACTGTACAATCCCATACAACTTAAACTTTCCTCTTTCTTTTTTCAAATGTTGTCACACACCCTTTGTACAAGTTTTTATTTGAATAAACTCACACATCTTTTGTTTTGCTATAGGCCCGAAACAATATTTTTGGGGGAAGTTGTTGACATTATTAAAGAAAGGCTTGATCTCAAACAAGTTTATTGTCAAAGAAATCTAGTAGGAATGGAGACTCGAGATAAGGAGATCAATTCTTGGTTAGAGCAATCTGATAGCGACATTTTTGCAATTTGGGGAATGCCAGGAAGTGGCAAGACAACATTGGCGAGGCACATTGTCTATTCAAATTGGCACAAATTTGAAAGCGTTAGCATCTTACAAGATATTGGAACCAGATCAACTGAACAGTTGCGTCAGCTACAGGAAAAGCTTATTATAGATATCATAGAAGGCAAGGAGAGAACAGTCCGCAGTGTTTGGCAAGGTACGGACACCATCGAAGATGCCTTACAAAGAAAAAAGGCACTTATTGTTCTTGATAACATTGTTACAAAGAAGCAATTGGATGCATTAATTGGAACTGGAATTAAAACACAAAGCAAGATTATAATAACAACCAGACAAAGAAATTCATCCAAATGGTTTCAATCCACTTCATGGAGGTGTCAAGAACACGAAATGAAATTACTGGACGATGGTGATTCATTAGAGCTTTTAAGTCTTTATGCCTTTGAACCAAATGCTCCAATAAATGGTTATGAGGAGCTATTGGAAAGGGCACTGGTGTATTGTCAAGGGAACCCACTTGCTCTCGAAGTGTTGGGATCCTCTTTAAATCGTGGTAGTCAAGAGTTTTGGGAAAGTACGTTGACTTCATATGAAAGGGAGTTTCCTGGTGATCTTAAAAGTGTACTCATAACAAGCTACAATTTGTTACAGCAGAGCATTCAGCAACAGCTGTTTTTGCATATTGCTTGTTTCTTTATTGGCAAAGATAAGGATTACGTTGAAAAGATATTGGGGCCTGATTACTGTGCAAAATCTGAAATTGTCAACCTGACAAACAGTTGCCTTCTGGCTGTTTCACCAAACAATAAACTGATGATGCATCAATTGCTTCAAGCGATGGCGAGAACAATTGTTGATGATGAGTCACACACACATCCTGGAAACCGTAGCAGAGTCTGGCGAGATGACGAATCTCATAATGTGTTGATAAAAAAGAAGGTAAGATGTCTTTATAGGTATGTTTAAAGCTTTTTCACTTTCACACCCTGTGTTTTTTAATCTAAAGTAGTACAAGCTCTTCTTGCTTTCTAGGGTTCAACAAATGTGAAAGGTCTAGCTCTTGACATGGAAGTGCTTGGAAAACAACGAATTGCGCTGGGTAAAAAACAGGTATATAAACTAAATATGGATGTATGTTCTTCATATACAAATAAAGAAATTATGAAGGTTGTCTTCACCGATCTTATTATAATGTTTCAGCATCTTCATATGAGGCTTAAAAGCTCCACCAAAATCTTCACGGCATTTAGGATAGTCTATAGAGGGGATGAAAAAAGTGTTAGAAGTAACGGATAAAAATTAATGAATATGTCCGGACTCGAACACGAGACTTCGGGATTGCACACATTACGTATGAGTTTCAATATTTTAATAATTAATATATTAACTTATGATTAATTATTAAATTCACAATAAACGACTAAAAAGCGTTAAGTAATTATTGGAATTGACTAAACGGTCGGTGAATGTCAAGGAGATATGAAAAGAAGGAAACAAGCCAAGAGAAGGTTCTAGAAATCCTTTCTTGGGCTTGTTGTGGCTGAACTATGGGTATCCCACATCGGAAACCATAGTAAACTTGATCTCCACCATAAGGTTATAAATACATCCCTATGTATTCATCCCTTGGTACATTTGATCTCAATAGAAGGCAAAACATCCTCTTTTCTCCTCTTGTTCATAGGTTAACGAACGGAACCCCAAGAAAAGGGATTTGTGAGTAACCTTGAACATTACAAAGAGTTTGGCAAATCTATTGTGATTCAAGAACCTAGCTTTTCTCATTGAAACGCTTGTAATACGTGTGTACAAGAACGAAGTGTTGGCATACTTTTGTTAACAAGTCTTGCTCTATTCGACTAAACCCTTAGTTGATCACCATAAACCCTAATTAGGGTTTATATTGTTTTTGTTCATTGATTTCTTATTCTTGCTAGAAATCACAAAAGAGGTATGCATTTAATTATATTCGGTTAATTTCAATTACATGTATTTGATCCTATTCCGCTGCGTGCTTGATGATGTTTCTTGTTTATATAATTGTATGATTTACAAATTCCAACAATGGCATCAAGAGCCGTTAATACGTTGTAATTAATTACCGAAACACATAAAATTGAATCGTTATGATTATTACATGCTTGGTGTTCTTATGTTTTTTAAATTTTTCATAAACCCTAAAATTTTATTTTATTTTTAAATGTCGACTTCTATTTATTTTTTTCATATGTCGAATTTTTTTTGAAAAGAAAAATTAGGGTTTTTGAATTTGGTTATAAAACTTGTAAAATCCCTAGGTTGCATGTAATTTTTATGTGTATTTAAATGGATATTTTGATATGCCATTTTGGTTGCGTTCCTTAACATGATTATATGATTATAATATGTGCAATGTGGGCATCCATGACAAACCATGCATGTGTTGTTATGGATTATGGGTATTTGTAGATTTCATGCTTATATTATGTGATTTAATTATAATTGATATGTTTTTTAGTAAATATTATGACTATAAAGATTACTACTCCCTCCGTCCCAAATTTTAAGTCCATTTTCTTACTTTTGTTTGTTCCAAAATACTTGTCTATTTTTATTATTTCAACCAATCACAAGTGACTTTAGTGGAGAGAGAAGAGATTTGATTGGTGAATAGATTAGTTAGTGGAAAATTTATTAAACTTTGTGCAAATTGGAAATGGACTTATAATTTGGGACGGAGGGAGTAAAATTTAATTAATTATAAAATTAGGGAAGACCCTATTAAAATCGTGTATTAATCAATTGTGTGTTTTAAATTGATTTAATTTGCATGTCCATTATTTATGTTGTTTGTTTATTTTATTTAATTACTATTTGTTTTTATATGTTATGTGACATGATAATAAGCAAAGGGTAATTTTATAAATAAAATATTAAACGGACTTAATAATGGTGAAATCTTGTTTTAAGCTTACAAAAAAATCTTGAACTTTTGATTGATTGATTGCGACTGTATTAAGTGGTTGGAAGGTGAAACTAATTTTGACAAACTATTAAAGTGGGTATAAGGTTGGCTTCGCATTAAATTTCGGCCTTAGAGAGCCTCCATTCTGGCTTAACGCTCGCCTGTGAGTCAAAATTTAGTTTTACTCAACAACCATGATAACTACGAAGCACTAAAGGCAAAATTGTAAGTTTCTCAACGCCTCAATCAAAACTTTGAAGATTTAAGCTAGTAAAGAAACTAATAAGTAAAAGTTTTTTACATGAAACATATGTTACAAGATGAATGCATGACATCTTTGTACATATATTTTGATTACACACATCAAAATTTACTACCCTTAAATTTAAGTTATATGCCATCCAATGAAACGGAAACACCTGAAATTGTGGTTTACGTCAGGGTGTAACCTGACTAGATTGCAATGGAAGGGCAAATTACATGATTTCATCACTAGCAGATCAACTGGTGTGGTGGAATTATGTAAGTTTGCTGTTTCTTAAGTTAGTTAACTTAATTGAGTTGATAGTGGGACTGATCACTCAAGGCATAAGAAGATGGGGATAAAACATGCTTACATTGCAACTGCGGTTGGCAAATATGTAAATCCCATCAATTCTAGGAATTGCAATTGAATATTGGCAATTGAGGTTCGAATCGTACCTTATTAAATACCGTCATCACTAGCAGATCAACTGATGTGATGAACCTATGTCAATTTGGATCCTAGTTTTTCAGTAAAAATTAAACGGTTATATGATTATGAACCATGGGTATTTAGTTTTCTTGAAAATTTTATTATCAAAAATACTAAAATTGAATTTTGTAATTCTTTTCAATGTATTAATGCAACATTAAAACCGTAAACGTGGTTTGGTCTTAAATTGGTAAATTGATCTAATTATGCTTTCAAACATAATGTTTGATTGAGAAAAATTTACTAAAAAGACGCAAAGTCTATTTTCCATGAGAGAAGAATAAGACTCAATCCTATTCCTTTTCATGATTGAGAAAGGTATGATAGGAACATTACAATTGTCTACATTCTAATATATAACTCATAGCAATCTTTCATACTTAAAAGTATTGCACATCCTATTTTCCATAAGAAATTTCATTACCCTAATTTGGTGAATAAATTCTTCTATAACAAACATGACATTTGGTTAAATGGAAAATATGGGTTATTAGAAGCTAGACAGATTACCGCAAAATTGGTAAAAGGCAAAGCTAGTATTTTATCTAGTTGTTGTGCTTTAAAGGTGCTACATACCATTATGAGGATGGTAGGCCTATTAAGGAAGAAGCTGCATGCCCAAATTCTTCAAGTTAATATCATTGATGGATAATCCATCATAAACATAGTAGAATACACATTTTAGAACCTGAATAATTATTATGTATGGGTTTTTCTAAATGTGTAGGAAAGTAAAAACAAGCAAATTGTTTTCACTGGTTATGCAACACTTACAATGTTGTCAAATCCAGTGGGAGCGTTGTGTTGTGTTACTGAATATGGAGTTATTGTTATGTTCTATAATTGAGTGGGAGCTACAAGATTTAATTTCTGTGTAGTAGCCCAAAATTATCTTCAAGTTAATTACTTTCCAATTGTAGACACTCATGTTCTTAGGATAGCCATATGCGTTTCCTGATAAGACAAAGTAGTCCTACATCTACTTGTTCATTCATGACGCAAATCATATTAAATCACATAAACAAATGTATGTTGTGTTGTTTATATATTACATGATATTGTTCAATGCACAAGTGGGAGAATTGTTTATTGTGTGCAACGGAACAATACATAGAAATATGATTATAGGATTCTCTTAATTGCAAGGTAAGAGATCTATGTTCTAATAGGACTTATACATTTAATGTGTAAGATTATCTTATGTAGAACATGTGTCATGATTATAACAAAGACTACTTTTATGTCTTATGATATTCAAATTAAAAGAAACACTTGAATTTACAATTTACGTCATGGTGTAACCTGGCTAGATTGCAATGGAAAGGTAAACTACATGATTTCATTACTAGCATATCAACTGATGTAATGGAATTATGTGAGTTTGCAGTTTCTTAAATTAGATAATTCATAAAATGACATAAGCAAATGGAGTAGTAAATTAACTTAAATTTACTATTGAAACCAAATGGTGATGTTCACAAATACTTTAGTTATATATGTTTATATTTCCTTATAAAAATGAAGTTTTTTAACTATTACAAGACTTATAATAAAGTAAGATTCTAAACTTGTTATGTTTTAAACAAGAAATCATTGAGTTGATCAATGATGTACAACGTATAGTGGGAATATAACAGTTTATGTCCTCTTAAGACATGAACATGAAGTGACTTGTTCAAAAGGTACTCATGTTATATAGCATGCAATTGGCTTGGAAATTCTATTATACCATTAAGTTGACTCAGTTGGTAAATAGGTAAGCCAAAAAGAAATAAGTTTATCTTACATATTGTCTCACAATATTAGTTCTAATGAAACATCAGAAGTTGGTGGTGTGTTCAGTTAGGAAAAATCAAACATGACTTCTTTTCTTCCAAAAGTTATCAAGGTTAGAAAATTGAGTATGGATTGTATATACTCAATAAGACTCCAACCTAGAAGATTAAATAAGACATTATAGAATGTGATGAATCACATTAAAGTCTTAAAATGAAGTCCTGATTTTGTTAATAAGTAGTTTTAACAAACAAGAGTCAGGAACTGTAAAATGTTTTGTAATATCCCAAAAGAGAACGATTAAGTGTTGCTCAACTTGCTAAAGTATTTATAGATAAATTACTAAAGGCAAGTGGGAGTTTTATCTTGAAAAGATAAAATTACAAGATACTTAATCTTCTAAAACCACACTAGTGAAATCATGATGAGGCTTGAAATGTAAAGGTTAAACCTCAACATGATGAAATTCTCATTCATAGATCCTTAGGGATGTCTTAGATATTTGATTGATATGCTGAGAATTATGAATTACAGGATCAAAGTAATCCTGTTAATCATAATGACGCATTTACTAAATATTGAATTATGGTGAATTGCTCATACTATGAATGTTAAGATGCTGTCCATAAAGATAAGTCAACTTTGAAAACTTGGTTTATCTTAATGAAGATAAGGTTCTTCAAGAGAAGAAAAAACCCTAGAGGTTTAAATCTTTGCGTAAAGAATCATATGGACGAAATTGTATATATGTTTTAATGCATGTCTTATGACAAGATTATTAATAATACTTAAGTAATTAACTATGATTGAATACTCTTTCCTAAGCACATACAAGATTATTAATAATACTTAAGTAATTAACTATGATTGAATACTCTTTCCTAAGCACATTAAAGATACAAAGATGATAATTGTCATACTCATTTTTATGAATATGAAATTTGACAATGGATTATAAAAGTCTTTCTTATAATTACTTAAGCGAGGACGATAAGTAATTAAGAGTTTTATGAATTCATTTAATCTTTGAAAGTATACAAAATGCAAGAATCCAAGTATGGATAAATGCATGCATCAAGGAGATAAGTCTTATGTTTAAAATATTAAATCCATGTTTGATTTATAATTTAAAATAAGATAACTCCTAAGTAATTCTGAAAGCTAGTGGGAGTATTATGTTTACTTACTTAAATCATATATGTTGTATAACATATAGGAAGTAACATTCTATATAAGTTAAATGTTAAGTCATAACTTGGAATGAAACTTTAATTGGAAGATTTAATAAGTAAAACATACAACCTTGAATATATGTTTATTGATGTAAACATGTTCGGTAAATGAATCTAATAGAACATGATATATCATTTAGAAAGTTTAAATGGATATGTAGTACATGAATGAAATTTAAGTTGGACACAAGAATTTTTCATGTACATCATGTTGTTGTTATATCATGCTTTGATAAAAGATGATTTGACAACATTGTATCTAATTGAAAGATATTAGATAAATTGTGTAATGAATATTCTAAAGGAATATATTTGGATATAGAATCACATCCTCAGCCTGGAACAATTTCTGGATTCTATAGATGAATAATTTGTCAATTGTCATAGCCAACAAACTTGGAAGTTTGGAAGGCATAAAACATTACACATTAAAGTTTACGGAAAAGAGCATATTGTTGTTTGCATACAATGATGCTAATACAATTGAGATGACACTCAATACTAGTCATGGAAGGATTTCATCCTTGTTAATATCCATGTATACCAGTTATGCTTAACTAAAAGCATAGTTGCATTATACATTAAAGAATAAGAATACTTAAAACTTTAAAAGGTTTGAAAGTTTAATTATCATAAATTGGATGTTGAGGATGTCACACATTTTATGATGTATTATGTGGTTATATCAAATTATTTGAATGCACATATACAAGAACTTCGCTAATTGAATTCTTGAAATAAGTATTCTCAAAATTCCGATAGATCAAAGTTAGTTGAATAATGTCTTCTCACCAAGTATGATTTTCATTACTTGAGGCATAATTGTCAACAAGTATGATTGGTATTACTTGAGACAAAATTCATTAATTAGAATTTTCATGCATTGATCTATTTAGTATTTGGATAAAGAGATGTTAAGCAATTATTATTTAATAATGAATTAAAGTACTGAGTACGTTTGTTTTCATTAATAATAGATTGTATCTCATATTTGCATGTTTAATCCATGAATAACTTATGTTATGTTATTCTAAATAGTCCGTTGTCAATTAATGATATGGGAGTATCATTGAATTAAGACAAATTTGAGTTTTGGTATAATATACTTAAAGTATATTGATGCGTTGGACATGCCAAATTCACATGATATTCAATAGAATAAATAAATTGAATATAGGATAGATCCCAATTACATGATTGTACTTATGGATGTTGTCATTAAAGTAAATCATGAATGTTTATCCTCAGACTTGAGATACCAGATAACTACTGTGGATGTAGCTCATTTTCTGTGAGATAGTCTAACGCTATCCGTAACTGGTAGCTATAAGGGCTATAAGGGCTATTTCCAGAGGTGATTCAAAGTTCATGGGTTATGCTTGTAGTCAACACAGGTTTTGTTTCCTTCAAATTTGTTTTGAAGTTTAATACTGTTGGGCCCCTTGTAGGGTTGACAAGATGTTTGCATGGCCATGCCCAAAGTCTATCTGGAATACGTTCAGATGAATTGATAATCTTGCTCGATCATAAATAATGAGAAACAGAGTAGTTAATTATGGAATGACTTAGATCCATATCCATATTAACGTGGTATTAGAAACAAAAGGATAAGTATGATGATGATTCATCAAAGGTGATTTTATCCAGGGAACCATACTCGTGATCGTTCTGGGGGCATTGGCGTGTTATGCTAGACTAACCAATGTCATTATTACATTAATGTATATCCGAGTGGGAGCTGTTAGAAGTAACGGATAAAAGTTAATGAATATGTCCGGACTCGAACACGAGACTTCGGGATTGCACACATTACGTATGAGTTTCAATGTTTTAATAATTAATATATTAACTTATGATTAATTATTAAATTCAAAATAAACGACTAAAAAACGTTAAGTAATTATTGGAATTGACTTAACGGTCGATGAATGTCAAGGAGATATGAAAAGAAGGAAACAAGCCAAGAGAAGGTTCTAGAAATCCTTTCTTGGGCTTGTTGTGGCCGAACTATGGGTATCCCACATCGGAATGTTAAATTAATTAAACACATAAAGGATCAATCTCATGTAATCATATATCAAGAACATGAAAGTAAACTTACTTGATGATAGAACCGACTGATGATTAGGATTGGATGATGAAGCCATAGCGTTAGGGTTAGTCGATTCCGGTAGTAGTGTCACCAATCCGATGGAGGGATTAATCTCACAAGTTATGGTGTTTTATTGAGAGAATTCTGTTATGTGACAATATACAGGAAAACCACAAAGCCCGATGTTTTATTGTTATGACAGTTATTTCCATCAAATAACTGTCAAATGTTAGTTAGGGTAGATTATGTCACTATGGCATAGTTAAGGGTCTAAATGGTCAA
>LBNU01022357.1:213967-243005 GCA_014162995.1 Artemisia annua
TGCCGATGCATTTCCCATTGATACGACGGCACAAAACATGTCGATACATTGTAAATGGCGTCTTTTACTAGAAATGGCAATGGCAATTTCGATTCGCTTACTATTGGATGAATCATTTTGAATTGTGTTTTATGCAGGTCTGAACTCCGGTTTTGTTCGCTTAAGTTATTAAACTATTTTGTTGTTCACTTGGGTCTCTAAACTTACAATAAACGACATTTGACCAATATTAAAGAATTCCAGCATTAATACAAGTGACTTAAAGTCTTGAACACACTTTTTTATAAATTTAGTAACATAAAGCGGTTTATAAAATTAGTGATGTGATTGTGTACATATATTATAAGTTCAGTGACCCTCCTATTTCAAAGGTTCAATAATGAACGAATTCTCTTTAATTTCGTTTGCAAACAACAATCCTAAACCATTTTTAATTCGAAGGTTAAATCATCATTGCAATAATATTGTTTTGTAATCATAATTAACAAACTGATTACTAATAAGAAAACGTAAAATGAGCATATAACGTGTTTACAGAGCCATTCAGGAAAAATAAAAGAAACAAAAGTGTCTGCAGATTAGCTCTACTCAGCCCATTTAACCAGTTCTAAATGAGACTAAAACCTGATTTCTGCTCATCCACCTTTGTCTTTTACATCTTTGGCTTTACTTTTGTGTGTGTATATGCGACAGAAAAGTGGTCATTCTATTCAAATGTGTGTTCAATACATTTTTGTTTATGACAATTATTCAATGTTCAGTAATCAAATGTTTCCTGTAATGTTTTGTTTCCTTTGCGGAACTTGAAAGTTCAATGAATCATGTAATTATAAACGTTTCTTCAATGAAGTGTTAGCAAGTTACAAGTAAACAATGTCTTGCCTTTGCGCAGAATCAGGATCAATCCATGAGCTTGTATCTTTTCTCTTGGACCCCTGTGACTCCCATTTGTATCTCTATTATTGTATGTAATGGCATCTGCAAATAGCATCATGAAAGTCGGTATTAGACGTGACAAAATGGGTGGTAGGATAATGTGTCAACGCATATTTGTCTAAAACTGGTATTTTGGATGCAGGTCAAAACAGTCTATATATTGGTTGGCTTGAAACATTTTAGTCCTATCCCAATTATAAATTGCTGGGTATGCTAAACTACATTTATTTTATCAACTTTAAGTAAATGATTTTGGAAAGTCTAGCACATTAATAATACGGTTTGGGCGACTTTCGGCTTTGGACCCATTTGACCCAATTTCCTTTAAGCTATTTTGCTATTTTTGCCCATTAGCAATAAAAAGGATAACCCAAACCAACTAATTTATCAGTAAACGGGCTGAACTTGCCATCTCTAATTAGTATGTGGGGGTGATGTATACCTCTATGTGTGGAATTTCTTTCAATGGTCTATCAGCAAAATACGCATACAATGCTCTCAAAACAGCCTGCACAAAAGCAGAAATAATTAAACAGCATTAATATATCATCATATCCATAGACATGGTATCTTTGTGTTAAAATAAGACTATGGTTCACTTGTCTAAGCAGGGAGGAAAAAGAAGATTCAAAGTGAAAGAGATAAACTACAAATGTTGACCTGGTGAGATACTACTACGACAGGAGCCCGTTGCCGTTCAAGCTCGATGATCACAGGCTCCAACCTGCAAAAAAAACATCTTAGAAGTCTGTTTACATGTATTATAATGGAAACTGAATAATGAATTAATGATTAAGGTTAGTTCTTCAGGTAACTAATGACAAACCTTTGTATCACATCCAAATAAGATTCTCCACGCGGATATCGATACCTCAATTTATCCTTCTTCCTTGACCTTCAATTAATCAAATACGGATTCTTATAGATATATACATAACAGATAACTGAAGACAAAAACTAATGTACATATTCTAAAACGGGTGTTAGTTTGATAGCATTTGATGGCGTTTTTGCACATAAGAGAAGATAGAAAAAACATGGAAATCAGTAAGTATGACGTTTGAAGGTTCCAAAGAAAAACGTACTCATATTCATCAGGCATGTTCTTTTTTATTTCTTCATAAGTCATTCCATCACATACACCAGCATTTATTTCATCAAGTGCACGCCATTGTACCTATGAGAAAAATAAAATAAACTAATGCAATCATACTAAGATCGATAGTCATATTTCACAAAGAACCCGGAAAATGTCACATTCACACTAACCTTTGGGAATCCGGCAATTGGATTTGCACTCAAAATTGTTCTTTGCAATGTGCTTGTCCATATCTACGAATTTGACGTGAATCACATATTAAAATTCCTTGGATAAAAAAGTTGTAGCACAAAACATTTAAATCAACAGAACAAGTGAATCAAGTGGAAATATTACAGAAGCAGCTCGTTCGTTTTGGAATCGCTTCTTCACAAAGTTGGCAAGTTTCTTTGCATAAAGCTCGCCTTTCTCACTGTTAAACAAGTTGAATAGATCACACAACTAGCTCAAAAATCATAGTCCATACCATAGCTCAGAGAAGAGGGGGTTATATTTTATCTATAATGGGTCAAATGGGAACAACAACAATACCCAATCCTGCCGGAGCGGGGTATGGGGAAGGTAGAATGTAGACAGATCATACCCCTGCCCCCATGTAATGGGTAAATAAAAAAGGCTAGCAAAAAAGGAAACAGGTTGAATTGGTCAAGGGGTCAATGAACCAAAAGTGCACAAGGTGTGCTTTTGATTTATAAGACCTGCTAAATCATTTTANAAATCGATTTAATACTGAAAGAATATATATTTTTGCAATAATATTTTACCCGATAATTATTTATTATAAGAATAAAAAACCTCGGTGCTTCTACTCAACCCAACCAGACTGTTATGCCCCGTGCCTAAAATAACCGTTTTAACATGTTACCCGACGTGTCTTTTCCATTTAAGTTTGGATAGAGGCAATACATGTCTATATCAAGTTATCAATGGATAGAACAAACCTCAAAACAGGGTCACCGCCTATTCTTCCTCTGACATTATCACGACTCTCTCCATGTCTTGTAAGCAAAATCGGACGAGGTGTGAGATGTGCATTCACCTGCAAATCGTCTTATATGTATTACTACATAACTTACCCACGTAATAAGTAGTATAGAAATAGATTATTTGAGATCAATTAGCCTTTTCCTTATCCAGTGTTTTTTTTCTAATTCAGTACATGCTTATTGCTTCCTCTACAAGTATTATAAAGAATACACGTGTAAATTGATATGGATGTCTATGTTGTGAATAACATACCAAAAAGAATACAATCCGTCCAGGAAGATATCCACCAAGATTATTCACCTGAAAGAAATAGAAAATCTCTATGTGAGTTTAAACAACAAGGATTCATACATTATCCATACTAGAAATGTATGTCATGAAAAAACAAATAGACAACTTACTTGTATCTGCCCTCCTTTTCCACTAGCCATATCGATCATTTTAATATAAGAACCTTCATTTACCGGCTCATACATCTTACAACAAGAGGGGAAAAGATTTAGGCTTTATTCACAAATCAGAAAAGGGAGGAAACGGTATATATATTCGCCAAAGGGAAAACTTAAAGAAAGTATAGATGAGAAGATACTTTTTCATAATTATCGAGTCGCATTTTGAAGTCCCGGTATCCGGCTTCAAAATCAGTCCTGCAGATATATATACACTTTAGTCCTATATATACAGAAGTTTCTAAGTAAATTAATGTGATAGTTTTAGTCGGCAATTTTACTCTTCCGCATAATCAGGACTCTGTTGAATTTTGAGCCGTATGTTTCTTTCAATAATCTGCCGATCATTACATATTGTCTCCAAAAAGATTATCTGTATTCAAAATCATTGAAGAGATCAGAAGTCAATACATAACAAGTAATACAATAATGCTCTTTGTAACTTTGAAAAACAATTATATAAAAAAAACAAATACAACTTGTAAATAGTCCCAGCCCTCCTTGTTGATCAGCAATATACCTTGCATTTGCCTTCAGCCATCTTCATTAGCATATTCCTTCGGTTGCTACTGCTGTTTGTGGCATCAAATATTCCTACCTGCATGCAACCGTAAACCTCTCTCAGCATCCTAACAGGGTATTCACTACATCAACAAATGTTACTTATATATCTTTTAATGGCTTCAATCCTTTCATACCAAAATACTTTTTAAGTTATACAAGTGCGTGTTCTTTTGCTTCTAGGTAGGTTTTCAAAAGATTTAAGATTATAACGATACTCACTTGGCCACCTTCTTGCATCCACGCTATCATGTCATCCATTGCCAGAGCTGCTACCTAGTAGCACGTGATGTATTAAAACTATTTGCAAAGAAACATGTTAATACAGTATAACCCATACAGCGTTTAAATAGTAAATGAAATTTATGATGCTTAGGGGATATTTCTCAGCATGTGGTTTAAATTTAATGTTGTAAGCAATTTAAAATTCCTCTAAATCGAACATACATGTTGAGTATTGGCAGAAAATGAAAAAAAAAATAAAAAAAATAAAAATAAAAACCTAAGATTTAGCATAAATCGTGTCACTAAGCCTTTTACACCCATAAATACTTCTTTCCAATGTGAACTCACTCATTCGAGCTCCATGCCTTCTTGTTATTTGGTCGCTGTCGGAAAATTCAGCAGTCCTGCATCATCGTACAAGGTCTATCATATTATTGCTAGAATAACTATGCTCAATTTTTCAGCTTTCGAGTTGTATCAAAAATCAGAAAATAAATAGATCTGACAGCAAGTCTCCAGAAAATTACATTAGCTCCATGTTTTAATGCGCCGTACTGTTGCGGAAAGAAAAAAAAAAAAAAAAAAAAAAAAAAAAAAAAAAAAAACTTATCAGCCTATTTCCCTTACTTCCATAGGTTCAAATGGATAGTTGAAACATATAATTTTAGAAAGCAATTACCTTTCCAACATTGAAATGTTTAGTGTCGTGACCCAACCAACGGAGATACCTTGTAAGTTTAGCAGCAGTAAAAGTTTTTCCACGAGCTGGCAACCCGACCTACCATTATAACCAAACTTATAGAAATGTTATTCCCATATAGAAGTGGCTATATTGACTTGATTACTTATATGTAGATCGACTAGTCAATTTTTTGTCTCCAGCAGAGCAAACAATTCGCTTATAAAAGTTAACTAAAAACCAAACTTGGCAAAACTCATTGAATGTGTATTTTCACTGCATTAATTCCCCTTAATAATTATGATGATTGAAATAATACAAGATTTTGAATACAAAATTGAGAATCTTAAATAAAATTTCTTGGGTCAACCCAAACCGTACGAAAAGATCACCCATTTTGAATTGGTACCAATCCGCCCATTTTGCCACCTCTGGTAGCAAGAATCGAGAAAGGTATTGAACCATAAAAAAAATGACAAGATTACCAAGACAATAGCCAGATGCATATCTTCTTTGGGTCCAAGCATTTGATCAGCAACTGCTGCGGCTGCAACAGCTCCAGCAGCAGCCGGCATTGAGTTCTATAAGTTTCACATGTAGTAAAGTTAAAAGACGAAAAATGCCCTAAAAATGTAAGGATATAAAGTTATACAAACCTTGGCTTCTGAATCCGACAAGCTGGTTTCACTAGCGGATTTAACTAATGGAGAAGCTCCCACACCTCTATCTATGTAAATTCTTTTCTCACTGTTGTGCCTCTGTATTGGTGAAGACGTAGCCATGGATTTCGACTCAACCATGCCTGGAGTATTGTCTACTTTAGCGGCATCAACCATGCCTGGAGTATTGTCTACTTTAGCAGCATCATGCAAGACAGCAGTTTCCGTTTCAGGGCTTGCAGCTTCCTGTTCCTGTTCCTGTTCCTATAACATAGCCAATTGTGTGGTTAATATCAATATTAGAGAGATGATGTATAACCTGACAAAAAGAAAATCATCCTATGCGGTTGAGGTGGCAAGATCCATTTACTTATGATGTCGGTTACTTTTTATCTCTAACAAATCAAAGGGGTCACAAAAAAAAAATAGCACAAAAGAAATTGGGTCAACAGGCACCCAAATGTATTTTTAATGCATCCCTTAAATCGTTACCTAAAAAATACTAGATTATAGGCTTGGGCCCGAAAGCAAGAAGCAATGGCTTTTGCGCTTGTTGGACCTATTAAACATCTTAGACTATTCCATTCCATTGATCATATTTTGACACATCATTGTTTAAATATAAAAAATGGACAAACAGTGTTTCAAGTCATCCAGCCCGTACGAATTGCTAAACACGGCCATTTTTCCACCTCTGCTAGTACTCAGCGACAGCGACATAAGCGAGCCCCCCCCCCCCTCTCCCCTTCTATTTTTTGTAATTGTAGGCCGTTTAAACTTTCCATGTACATGCCTGAACTACTAAATGCTTCACCTTTAAAAATATTTTGGCTCTACTATTTTTTTTTTTGAAAAGCAGAATTAATTGAACAACTAAAGAAACACCTCATGGGAATTTTGGCTCTACTATATCATCACACATTGTAACTTTACGGGATGCAGGGAGTACCATTCATCAGATATCATAACAATGTCATCTGGTGAAAATTCAGTTAGTTTAGTACCATAAGTCAACCATACCAAATAGAGCATTGATCAAGAAATATGGTAGCAAAAGTTGACTTTTTTTAAGTAAGACGGATAACATAGAGTCGAGCTCCAGAAGAACTACCACATGTACACGATTTCATGTTTACAACTACATAAAACATAATATACAATTATAAGATAAAGAGTAACCTCAATACTTGCAAGCGGGTTAATGAAAACGCTCACACTACCATCACCAGTATTGGTGGACCCGGTGGCATGCTTCATTGATCTTGGATTTTCAGTCAAATTAGCGGCGTATACTACAGAAGTTGGTGGAATAGGGACCAGGTATTGTTCAAGATCAAGATCCAAAGTTGGTGAAGAGCCATTCTGAGTAAAATTATGTACAAACAAAACTTTTATATCATGTTGAACGAGCATACGGACAGTGATTATGAATTTGTTGAGTAATGTAATTAACTACAATAAAACATGGTGTAGGAGAGTGCTTGGGTGTGTTTTTGCTGCTTAAAGCTGTAATTACCACACTTGATGGTGCATAGTGTTTAGCAAATTCTGATTCTCCAAGTAAATAAAAGAAAAAATAATGGTTATCCAAACACTAGAAATTGATTACTCTTGCACGAAGTGTAATAATCAGATAATCACTCTCAGAACGCATATATGTGTGCACTATATGAAGTTGTAATAACCACTTTTGATGGTTTAAAATGTTTAAAATTTTCTGATTGTATTATTGAGTTCAAGACAAATTAGGAAATGTAAGTAATATTTCTCTACCCTTGGATAAGCATAATCAAAAGTAGTTTACCACTTACCAAAACGAAAGACAATTTTTGCCGCTTAGAGTACAATAATCAAGTAATAACTTTCCAAACACATATATGCATACTTTAGAAAACATAATACTGCTTTAAGTGTTGTGGTAGTCACTTACAAATTTTAATGGGGCTAAATATTGGAAAGTTGTGATTGTATAAAAAAGTACTTCGTAATTAATAAACTTTGCATAGATACATAGTTTCAGTGTATTCTCTAACACTAAGAGAATTTAAGTGTAATAATCAGATAACTGTTTATTAATGTATTATGCAAATGTTAAAATCATACCTCGCTATCCTCAGGGAATGTGTTTATACTAACATCAGGAATCCCACGAACCGTTGAAGGTTCCAGATTTTCTTGATAAGCTCTCCAACTGGCAGCAAGGTCAAAGGGTGAAACTCTATGAGCCTTAATACACACTCTGTACTCAAGAATCTCATCAGCATTTGGCCTAAACAAAGCCAACCTCGTGACTCCTTGCAAGGTCCCACCCATGAACTGCCTGGTTGGACCCTCCTCCACAATGCATGGTTCATTGTTATTCTTCGACTTCAATAAGAACTTAAAGTCCAATGTTTCTAAAAGCATAACAGAAATTAGTAGTTATTAGTGATTTTACTAAGCAACCATCCTGCAATTGCGTAATGAGACATTGTAAGGGGTTTTGTATTCGTCTAAACTGCTTTTGTTTCTGATCAATTTTATTATTTTAGGGTCAAATATGAATATTCCATACAGCTCTTTTTTGACAGGGATGTCCTTTAAAGTCATTTAGTCTAACAACTTCTTACATAATCCAACTTGCCAGACATTAAAAAGTCTATTATGTGATTCTTAACACTTCAAACAACATAAACACGTCCAAACACTATTACAGTGCGTTTTACTACAACCCATTATATGATTCTCTTTATCAACGTGGAATAACATACGCTCACTTTAAACATGTACGTCCAAACACCCCTTAACTCAACTTCTGTAATTAAAATCGTCATTTTCTTATTTCAATTAACACTACACACCATGGTACTTGATACTAGTTGCAAGCGGAAATCGATCAATCAAGTATAAACTTCATAGTTGTTACATATTTTATTATCCCAAAAACATAATTCATAATAACTCACAAGATTGGCAACCACATTGATCTCTGTTTGTGAAACATAGTGGCTCTGATGAAGTGATTATTAGGTAATTACAAAAAACAAAACAAAAGGCAGGGAAAGCAGACAATACCATGATTTGGAGAGACAACAAAACTCAATTGCCACATTGAGCTTGACTCGCGCTCCAATGCAAGCTGATGCAAAAAAATTGCAAAATTATGAACACGCTATCAAAGTTATAATCTGCCTATCAATTTTAGTGTACAATACATGATCAAACAATCAAGGAAAATGCTAAACACAGCCCTAACCCCTAAGACTATGGTTAACGGTTTATGTTTTACTGTATCATTTATATATTCAACCATGACCTAGAAGTCGCAACTATCATCTAAGGTAAATATATAGTTAACCACTTACTGCATCATTTATGGAAAAATGCTAAACACAGCCTAGATCATTTATGTAAGTATATATTTAACCATGACCTAGAAGTCGCGACTATCATCTATGTCAAATATATACTTAACCATTTACTGTTTCATTTATGGAAAAATGCTAAACATGGCAAATATGGTACTTGATATGTCAGGAGTAGACAGCGAATAGCGCCATTTAGGCGAGTGGAAAACACTCAGTTTAAGAATAAACTAACCATAAAGTTGTCATCTAAACATAACCCAATAATCAGAATCATAAAACAAGTACTAAAACAAGAGTGGGAAAAAAGGTTATACAGCTTTTTGAGGATCCCAAGAACCAACAAGAGGAACAGAACCATAAACATGAGGAACAAGGTCTCCTTTAATACTATAATCTTCCATCTCTAAACAAACATACAATTGACCACCTGCCACATCATCTTCACTACTTGATGATGATGATCCTACAAGGTTTAATGATGACCCATTTCCCATTATATTACTATTATCTCACTAACTACACCAAAATTTTCGATTTTGATTGATGCCCAGATGGAGTTTTATCAAATTACAAGTGGGTTTTTCATGGTTTTGTGTAAAGATTAGTATTTTGGATTTTTGGATTTTGGAATCAAGAATCAAGAAAAGGGTGCTTTTATGGGTGTGTTTGTGGGGTCGAGTTATTACACATGGCGTGTGAATGGGAGTGGGTCCCAAATGGACCAAGTTGGTGACGGGAGCCTTTACATCATTATGAGTTTTGATATTTAGGCCTAATTAAGAGACCTAAAATTAAGCATAATCTTCCTATTGGTCCACTTGTTTTTATTTAAAAGGCTCAACCAACTTTTTAATATTTTCCAATACTACCCTTCCTGTAAAATATCCTAAATTTTAGTTGCTAAAGATTTTAACCAAAAAGATTTTACGTGCTTTCTTTTACTTTACAAAAAAAGAACGCTACTTATTAGAAGATTACAAAAAAACCCCTTCAAAGATTTAAAACATATGCCACCACCCCTGTAACTAGTCCTTTAACATTTGAATACTAAAAAGTATACATATCTCAGTGTGCATGTGCAAGTCCAAAACCAAAACCAAACATTACTCTTCTTGGCCTGTTCCATTTCTACTTCCTAAAAATATTAAAACATAAATATTAGACACAAGATACCCTTTGAAACATGGTTGATCAATTTGAGTTGACTGCACAAGATACATAATTCAAAACAGAACATGTGGCTAATTCAATTCACAACTTGTATGAACTGTTTGGGTTATGTTTCAAGTAATTTATAGAAAACACCTCTCCCTCTTTCTTGGTTGCTTTGTTGAAGCAACTGCTTTCTTTTTGCGGTTTATGATGTGCTATAAAAAGCATATATTCTAACAAGATACTTTTGTACAGTAAGACACAATATATCAGCAAATGGGACCAAAATGACTCTTATCGCCTTAAACACAACCACAAAATTCCACAAGTATTTCGTCTCAAAGAAAACACTTTATAACAACCAAAGCCAAACATCAGATTCCACAAGTATTTAGTCTCAAAGCTTTAGACAACAAGATACTTAGTCCAAAAATGACTCTAAGAAACACCAAACATGAAACTTTATTGACCCAATAGGAACACCAAATGCACATGGACCACAGCACCAACTAGAAGCCAAACGGACCTAAAGATCGACATAAGCATAAGTAGAAGCTTGATTAAACACATCTTAGATACCCATTTCACACCACATGCCTCATCCATCGTACTCTTTAATCTGAAACTTGATCACACAAAATATTATAAGCAAGAAAGGCATAGTTTTAAACAGAAGATAATAGGCTATTATTATACATACGCACCTATTTATTAGTGATTAAGATCAAAGTTGTAATTGCAGACAAGCGAATCACCATCAGGATAAATGGTTCCATGAGAGGTTGTAGTTTTTGCACCTATTGCTTCACATTCCTACAATAATTAAATCAATTCATCACAAGCTAAGTCACTAAAATAAAAGATATCACATACAGATGCACATACCGGTACATTTTTCTTCTTCTTCTTCCTTTGCTGCTTTTTCTTTATAATATTTTCTTTTGTGTGAATTTCTTTTCCTTCATGTTCCTGCAATAATTTGATCAATTTATCAGAAACAAAACTAAAAAAAAATACAAAATTATAGATACCAAAGATATGTACAGATATCATTACGTTCTTTTTCTTCTTCCTTTGTTGCTTCTTTATAATCTTTTCTTGTATGGGAATTTTCCTGTTTACAGGTGGGCGACCTTTACCACGAACTTTAAAGGGTGATAACAACTTTTTGGTAGATTCGGTAACATGATGCGTACCCCAGTTTGAATCATCGGTTAACTGTTCTTTTACCATATTTATACATTCCATTAAATATTCATACTTTTCTTGAGAATTGGCAATATGTGCAGCTTCATAGAAGTTACCACACAACTGATCAAATTGTTTTGCTTGCTCCCCACTCTTAAATTCATCATAACAATTTGTCACATAATAGTGTCGATGTTTAACATCTTTTCTCCATCTAGACAATATATAACGTGATGGAATTTCTTCAACGTCCTTATCAATCAAGATTTTCATCATGTGCCTACAAACTATTCCTCGAAACTCAAACAAATGACAGGAGCATTCGATATCACAGTTGACTTCATTATAACTCACTGTATATACAACTCTCCTTCTTGCCACTTTCCCTTGAAATATATCGGTCACATGATATGTGGATAGGGTGCCATTAGCGTTGAACATTGAAAAATTGCAAGAAAGCATACCTTTTAACTCATCTTGAAACAACTTGAAAATTGCATTTGTATAGGATTCGTGAAATTGTTTCTCAATAGAAAATGGAGTTAGCAATTTGTATGAAGAGTTTAGTGAATCAAAATCAGCCATGTTTTCTTTTTCCATCTTGCTTTTCAGTGCATTCTCATATTGCTCAACAAATTGTCTCAAAGATGTTTTTGAATTAACATACCCATCGAAAAATGCATTCATGCTTTCACTTCTTTGTGTCGTAGACATACCTGCCCAAAATATTTCTTTTACATATACGGGTACCCAACGCTTTCGATCATCAAACAATGAACATAACCACTCATTTTCTTCGAGACTATAATCTTTAATCATTTTTGACCAACCATCTTCAAAATCATGATGCTCCACAGACTCGTACACAATGGTTTTTAAAGTTTTCTTTATTGCTTTATATTCAGTATACCCACCTAATTTTTGGGGGATCTTTTTCATAATATGCCAAAGGCAAAGACGATGACGAGCTTCCGGGAACACCTTTTCCACTGCTAGTTTCATTGATGCACACTGGTCCGTTATTATTGCTTTTGGTGGCCGTCCATCCATGCATTCTAGCCATGACCTGAATAACCATGCATACGTATTTTTATCCTCTCCCGATAGTAAGCCACATCCAAATAAGATAGATTGTCCATGGTGATTCACCCCAACAAAAGGAGCGAACGGCATACTATATTCATTAGTTAAGTAAGTGCTGTCAAAAGACACAACATCACCAAATGACTCGTAACTTGCTCTAGACCTTGCATCTGCCCAAAACACATTTTGCAAACGACCATCATCATTGATGTCCATCGCATAAAAGAAACTTTTGTTTCGCCTTTGCATACGAACAAAATACTCACGAAGTGCTTCAGCATCTCCAGTTCCAAGTCTTAGTTGTCTTGCTTTTGCAATGTAGTTTCTACATTCTCTTTCACCAAATTGCAAGTTCTCATAACCATTAGCTTCAACTACTAATGAATGAAAGTTTTTGTTCAATGGAATCCCAGCATAATCGTTCAATTCCAGTCTTCGTTTAGTGTATGTATCCATTTTTTTATGGGACCGTATGTATCGTGATTTCGAGGGACTTAGAGCATGATTGTGCTCTAAAAATACACGAGATATCATGCAGTTTCCATTATCATAAACAATCACATTAACTTTTGCTTTACAATCTGTTTTGGTCACCAATCTTGTCCTCGTCGATTCAGGATTACTCTTATGTACCCCTCCTTTATAACATCCAATAGCGTAGTATGTTCTATCACCTTCATTTCTTACACTTACTCTTCGAACTCCAAAACCAACTTTGTAGGCGTATGCACTAAAATAATCATAAAGTTTCTCTTCTGTATCAAACTTCATACCGGCGGTAGGAACAATAGGAATATGTTGGGTATGAGAAGGTTCAACATCTTCTGGATTTAGTTGAGTCGTATCTGGATCATTTTGAAAAGGGGACGTTTCAACATCTTGAGAATTTAGACTCGTACCATCGTGCATTGTCTGTGTTGATTCTGAACACATAAATGGATCAGATGCGAAATCATTTACGTCACATACATTAACTTCCATTCTTGAAACAGATTTAGGCAATGAATCTCTGCACAAATCCACTAACAGCTAGAAGTTAGAAATAATCACACAACACCATACATCATTCTTATAACTCCAAACATTCCTATGTTGACTAGACTAGATACACGTTAAGTATATATGTTACTACACGTAACTTTTAAGTAACTGATTATGAACCCTTAAATTACAAAATAATATGATTAATTTGTGTTGGCAGCAAGCATTCTCTGATGTATAAATGATACACATAATGAGATCAGAGTTCTATTTTCTAATACAATTCTTTTTAACTTTTAAAAGACAGAAACCATGCAATTAAATAACATTCATATTCGTAACATATATTTGATGTAAAGGATTGAAACCATGCAATTAAAAGGTTTGACATACCTGGTATCGTTAAGAAGGATGCATACGTCTAATTAGAAAATTAGGGTTTCGAGAAAAACAATTACAAAACACCACTGTGATGACCTAGAGATTGTGGCGGGAAATTAAGTGGGCACTGGTGGCGGTTCTATGAAAGCAAAATATTGTGTTAACTATTAAGGAGGGATTGTGTTAATTATTAAGGAGGGGTAAATGAGGAATAATAAAAGTTGATTTTTCTGAAATTAAATCAATGCCAGGTGTCCCAATCATATGTGTAGGTCTAGATTTAGGCTTAATAGTTAGGCCCAACTATCAATTTTCTTAAATAAAAACAAGTGGACCAATAGGAAGATTAGGCTTAATTTTAGGTCTCTTAATTAGGCCTAAATATCAAAACTCTATAGTTAAAGAGTGTATTTAATTTAGTTATTGTGGTCTTATTGAGTGTTTACTGAAGTTGCAACCAAATAACATTTATGAGGTGCTTCGTATACCTAGCTATCTAAGGTATCCTTTGTATACAATCTATTCACACCATTAATAATTAACTAATGAACACCTCCAATCACTACCATAAAAGGGCATCGAACAAGGCCACAATGCAACACTCTCTGAACACCTATCAACCATCTCTTAGAAATGGGCTCAAGAAGATTTCTTATATGGCTAGCCATAGTTATGGTCCTTGTAAGTTTGTCGAAAGGAGACTTTGATCAAGACAAACAACGATGTGGACAAACGCTTATTGGGTTATCAACTTGCCTTCCTTATGTGAGTGGTCAAGCCAAAGCTCCAACTATGGCTTGTTGTACAGGCCTCAAACCAGTTGTGGAGAAGAGCCATGTTTGCTTATGCATCTTGGTTAAGGACCGCAATGATCCCGGTCTTAATATTAAGATCAATGCGACTCTTGCATTGGGCTTACCTGATACGTGTAATACACCTACTAATGCCAGTGACTGTCCTAGTAAGTATACTATCATCACTCTTTTTAGCAACTTCTTCTATTTAAACGTAAGATTTTGATTTGATCACACTACAAGAAGGTTTATTTATTTCCTATCGATATTTGATGTTTTCAGGGCTAATGAACTTGCCACCCAACTCCCCAGATGCTAAGATTTTTTATGATTATGATAACAGCAACCACACGGCTTCATTGGGTAACATTTTTATATCTGAAAGTTCCATCATAGATAATCAAATGAATTACGTTTTCAGTTAAATATAAGGATCATGATATACAGATATAGGAGTTAACTTCAATTTCCTTTTTTTTTTTTTTTTCTTTCTCAAAGATACTTAAAATATTCAACAAACCGTCATATAGTTTAGTTAATTGTGAAAGCATGATTGTATATTTTCAATATTTATGTTGGTTAATTTTAGAATAATTGGCAAGATTTTTCTAAACATCAGTATATCAATGATAAATACAATACACTAAGACATAACTGCGCAAAGGGAAAATATATAGCGACAAATAATTATACTTGCGAAAACGTGATTTTTGTTCAATCATTGATGTAAAGCGTGTGTTTTTTAAAATACAAAGGGTGCGTTTATTTAAATTTATATAGTATTTGTTTTTTTTAAGTTATCAAGT
Organism: Artemisia annua; assembly: GCA_014162995.1. Lineage (NCBI taxonomy): Eukaryota > Viridiplantae > Streptophyta > Magnoliopsida > Asterales > Asteraceae > Artemisia > Artemisia annua. The sequence continues at coordinate 229,295 of LBNU01022357.1, forward strand.
TTAGAATTGATCAAGAAAAATAAATTGTCAAATTTAAAAGGTAATTAGGAATAATTTAGGCAAACTACATTAATTTAAATTCCAAGATACAAGTTAAAAAAAAAAATTATATACTTTTTATAAGTGTCATACACCTTTTCTCTTTCATCATTTCCCACCAATTACATAGTAATTTTTTAAATGCACCAAAACATCTTTAGGTCAAATTTTAGGTCTAGGTCTCATTTTTCTATATTTTTTAGTAAACAATCGGAAGTATGAAATTATATCCATATTTTTGTTCAGAAGGATAAGCAATTGACAACCTGTACATAAGTGCATTAATTATGTGCACAAGTTACTTAACTCATGCATGAACCAATTATAGTCGTTAAAGTTTCAACATCCGTGATTTTAAATGCACAATGGATATTTATTGCAGACATTTAAACCGTAAACTCACCGTTACAAATACTCAAACTAAATAAAGTTTCTTATAGAAGAGATTAGCATGACCATTTCAAAGTTTGTTTGCATATAGCAAAAATTGAACTTGAAACTTCATATATTTTAATATGATAGTTACAATTTTTTTTTTTTTTTTTTTTTTTTTTTTTTTTTTTTTTTTTTTTTTTTTTTTTTTTTTTTTTTTTTTTTTTGCGCTAAGCTACTATGGTTTAAACTTTAAAATGAGTAGTTATTTATTTATTACTCGTAAATAGATAAAGTTACATGTTTGCATGGGAATTATTGTTATCAATCTTTTTTGGTAGGTAATGCAAGCAATGGAAAAAGTGGATCAAGTAGTGATGTGAAGAGCGATGCTGGAAGAGGAAAGAAATGGTTGGGAGTTGAAATGATTTCGAGTTTTGTATATCTAATTGTTATATTTCTCTTGCAAATTGCTTAATCTTTCAAGAAATGATTTATGTATTACCCCACCCCATTTATAATTTTATGTGCAACTCTTGTATCATTTAAGGGTTTTAAGTTTGTGATATTGAAGATTATTAGTCGTCTAGTGGTAAAATAAGATGGATGTAATTTTCCTGTTTGTAACCATGATGGTTAAAATATGTATGTATGTAGTTCAGTTGTGATTTGAATGAATTCATAAGGTTTTTAATTAACAAAAGTTGACAATTAACTTTGAACGGTAAACTAACTATTTTTGTATAGAAAAGTAGAAAAACTAAATGGCATGACCAAGTAAAGGTTGGATCAAATATACCCTAGTTCTAAACAAGTTTTTAATCGAGACTCTTAAACTAGTTACAAGTCCTGTGCACGCACGGGGTTTACACATAAATCAAATTTATTTTAAAATTTTAGTTTACTATATGGAGATATAGGAATTTACCCGTGAAAATTGTGATATAAGTACAACTAATAAATATGCATGAGTTTGTCATTATGTGTTAATATCTATTAATATTTTGTAATAAATTTTATTGGATGAAAGATTTATCTTTGTTTAGCTAACATAGATGTTGAGGTTGAGGTTGATGATATTGTTGTTTAACTTTAGCTATTGATATCATGTTGTACAAAATGTGCGAATTTAGTAGCACTGAATGAGCGTTGATAAAGTTAAAATATACCCCATAAAGTTTTTTAAAAATGTTTTTCTGGATATCGGTATATAAACTTTAAATAATAATTACATGAGTCGTTGTTATAAGTACAATCACATATTTGATATCATGTTGTACAAAATGTGCGAGTTTAGTAGCACGAGCGCTGTCGTTGTTATAAGTTAAAATATATCCGCATATAAACTTTTATTTAGCTGACATAGATGTTGTGGTTGATGTTGTTGTTTAACTTTTAACAATTGGTATCATGTTGTACCAAATGTGTGAGTTTAGTAGCACATAATGAGCTGATGAAGTTAAAATATACTCCGTAAAGTTTTTTAAAAATGTTTTCAGGATATCCGTATATACACTTTAAATAATAATTACATGAGTCGTTATTATAAATACAATCGCGTATATTTATTTTCATATCATAGTATCTCGTGATTAAAATTTGATATTTATATTACCGTTAATAATAATTTAGCCTTATTTAATATTCAAATTCGTGTACGCATATATTAAACTTTTAAATAGGATAACATGAGTCCTTATTTAACGTACATAGTAAAAAGAATATTTTAATAAATGAAAGTTTAAAACTAATGTTTATTTTAGAAATAGTTAATATATATTAAACCTAATTCATATAGAGGCGAGTTATATTAAATACCAAACTTTTCTTACATACCAAGGGACTAATCTCCACCATCCATCTAAAAAGAAATTAATGATTGAGATTAAAAACATTTTAATATTTCACCAATTTTTTATAATTTAAATATCTCTTAAACCGTTAATCGTTAAGCGAAAATAATTACACCATCGCGACGAGCATTCAATTATCTTTCTATAGACGGGCACTTTCATATACTTTTGACAAAAAAAAAATTCGTTTTTTTTTCACGTTTTTTTTTTTTTTTTTTTTTTTTTTTTTTTTTTCCCGAAGAAATCACATGTAATATGTAATATCACATGTGATATGTAATATCACATGTTCACATGTTATATGTAATATCACATGTTCACATGTGATATTAGCGTAATATCACATGTGATTTTTTCGGCCACGAAAAAATGTGAAAAAAACGAAAAAAATATTGTCGAAAATATATCAAAGTGTCTATCTATAGAAAGATAATTAAATGCTCGTCGTAACGGTATATTTTTTTTTGTTGAACGATTAACGGTTTGAAAAATATTAATATTTGAAAAAAAATGATGAAAGTGGGTTTTTTAAATTGTTGAGATTAATCTCATCCATTAGATCAAATAAAGATGGAGGGTGGAGAATAGTCTCTTAGTATGTAAAAAAGTTTGGTCCTCAAATGATCTTAAATCATTCATATATTTATAAAATTTTGTAAGTTTAATAGATGAAAGTCTTAAGCCAATACTAATACTCATGTAATTATAAACAAATTTCATATTATAAAGTGTAAGGGGTTATTTGTTTATTATCTAAAGTTATCAAAAAAACATATAGATTTATAATTTTACAATTAGCTCCATATAACATATTTAAAATTCAACCACTAATGTTTTATTAATTACCTACTCTTTTTTAAAGTTTTTATTTTCATAAATTTGACACCTATATTTTTATGTGTTTTTTTCCTCAATCAATTTTTTCACCAAATTTATTAAAGTTTAACCAAAATCAATTCAATTTTGACTTTTTATTAGCCAATCATATTGCTCGATTTCGCCTATGCGTCAAAATCGAGCTTTCTTATTGGTTGAATTTTTTTTTCCACTAAGATTGATTTTGCAAAATCACTCCGAAATGATGTAATTCCTTTATTATATAAAAGATAAGAGTTTTTTTTATAAAATTATGCGATATTCTTATACTTAAATAGTTACAAACTTACAATACACCCCAGATTTTACATAAAATTTTCATTTAGTCTTAGTATCGACTAATATTTTGTATACTCGTAATAGTCAAAGTATCAGACTTTGTTAAACTGACATTGGTCATTCATATATTTACAATCTCGTGTATTTATTTATATATATGTTTTTTTAAAGACGTGCACATATACTTTAATGGATTTGATAAGAAGCTTGAAATATTATATTGTATGTTCTTTGAAGTCGCACATATGTGTTCTTGAAAGGCGTGTACACATATTCAAATGAATTCGAGGAGAAACTTCAAATACACATATTCCTGAAGACGTACACATATGTTTTTGAAAGTGTGCACATATATTTTTGGGAAGCGTGCACATGTATATTAAACATGATTTATTTGTGTTTAAATTGTATTTCATTTGAGACTAAATTTTGCGTATACTCCGTAATATTTAACAAAGGCACGCTTCAAATTTATTGACATTAAGTATCATCTTTTGTCCATCGACGAGTATACCATTGGTGTGCCGTGTGTAATAAGTGAGTCGACTAAGACTTGACATGGTGGACAGAATAGATCACTTTCAAATTGAGTAGTAGTAGACTTGGACACCAATTGGATACAATGTTTTTATTGTTGGCGTGACCACCTGACTTCAAATGTTTCATGAGAGTTAGGCAATGGTTTTTGCTCTACGACAAAATTGAAGGCTAAAAAAGAATCTATGAACAAAAGTTTACATAATGAATTAATGATGAAGTACGCTATGATAATATAAAACTAATAAAGTCACGATACTAATGGTTCATTTTAACGTGTCTCAGATGTTTTCAGTGAGTGTCAAGAGCAGAAATTCATCGAGCTAAATAAACATAATAAAATTTAGGTATAAACCTATGTGCAAAAATTCTCCATCTTGAGAAAATGTGAAGAAATATTTAAACTTGAAGGAACTATGAAGAACGAAAATGAGTGACCGTGACAGACGATAAAAGCATAAATTTGATGATGATACGTTACTAACGAGTAGTGATTGCCCTCGCTCCGTGGCGAGACGGAACGTTAAGCATACATGTTTTTAGTCGAACACGTGCTTATTTGAATCTGGTTTTTAAGTTCTTAACTTATGAAAAATATAAAAAGTGTTAAACATGTACAACAGTAGTATTTTCAACTATTGCAAAATATTTGAAATTAAAATAGGGTTTTGCTAATGACAAATCTTTTTACTACAATTTAAGTAAGAAATTAAATCAACCAATCAGAATCAATTGTTTGTTGTGCATCTAGATTTTTAGGGATTGTATCTATATTTTTCGGGTTTGACATTCAATCATAGTGATTTATAGATGACTTTGTAATAAAACTCATTCTCTTAACGACAACCCTAAAAGCTGTCATTAGCAAAACTCATTAAAATATTAGATATAAGCGAGCAAGACTTATAGTTTTATCACTAAGAAAACATAGAACAAATTATGTGGCACGCTATTTTTGGTTGTAACTTAGGATGATGTAAGAATAAAAAGGTTTTTAGTAACATTTGGGCTTTGCAATTACAACTTGGGCTTGACTAATTATAAAAAGAATCACCCGTTCCTTATGGCGCGTTTAGTAATGGAAAAAATTTTCTAATTTTCATTTTTCAGTTTTCTGGAGAATGGGGAGCTATTCTTTCTCTAGAGAACACTTGAAAACGTGTTTAGATGGAGTTTTCTAAAATGGAAAACCTATGGAGAACTCATAAAGGGAGTTTTCCAAAACTTAGTTATAAACTTGGAAAACAGTTTCTCCATTTTTCCAAGAAAACTTTTAGAAAAAACTCAATTTGAACGCGTTTTCCATTTTCTTAGGTTTTCTTGAAAAATTTTTCTGAAAACCTCCTTACTAAACGCGCCCTTAGGCTAGGACAAATTACATTTAGCTTTGAAAATGGGAAGTTTCCATTTAGCTTTGCAATTACACTGAATCAAGTTTTGCCGATACTTTGTGCACCACTTTACACATATTTCTCAAATATTTATTATTTCATTTAATAGCATATCACACCCTCAGCTTAACATAATCGACCATATCTCCTCGCAAGTACCTCCATTCTTTTTGGAAATTGCACCTTCTTCACCGCCGTTTCATTCCAATCATGATGACACCGCTCTCATATATTTTCTTGCACACCGGATTTTTGACCGAAATAACTGCGACTATGACGCGATCTAGTTGTGAAATGAGGGTCACGTGATAAACAAAATGAGACCCGTTCCCAACAGTTGTTTTACAGGTATATCTTGCGAATTGATTAAGAATGATTCAAAGAAACGGGTTGCTTTTTGTTTGTGTTTATGTAATAAAAAGGTAAAAGAAAGGTGTAGAATAGAGGAGTTTGTGATAGAGTAGGGCTGAGCAATGCGTCAAACCCAACCTGAACCGAAAACCTAATAAGGGTAAAACGTGAACTGAGCAAAAGCTATTGAAACTGAAACCGAATCGATTAAGGTTGGTTCGGTTCGGGTCAAGTCGGTTTAGCTATTTCGAACCAAATAAGTGTGTTTTGACTCGAACCGAATCGAGTAAAACCCAAAAAATACAAAACCGAAAATCAAACCGAATAAGGTCGGTTCGGCCCGGTTTCGGTTGGTTTGTCGGTTTAGGTCAGTTTTCAGGTGATTTTGCTCAGCCATGCCACAGACTCACAGAGTACAAAACCGTAACCTTGTCTAGAAAACAACCTATAACAGAGATCCAAACAACCTCCGTAACGAACAAACACAACAATGACAAACACAAAAACCGTCATCAAATCAGCAATCACTTCACGCCTCATCGTCCTAACACTAACGATAATCTGGAGATCAATAATCAGTCCGTACGACACGTCAGCATCCATAAACCCTGACTGTCTAACAACAACAACCAACGGCCAACAGGAACAGAGGGCTGTGTTTCCTAGTGTGGCTGGGGTTATTGAAAACGGTGTCGTTTGGGATAGTGTGTATTTTGTTAGGATTGCTGAATGTGGTTATGAGTATGAGCAGACTTATGCTTTTTTGCCCTTGTTTCCTTTGTGCATTTCGTTACTTTCGCGAACAGGTTGTTTTTTTTTTTTTTAGAGGTGTTCGTTTTGTTGTAGCTACTGGTTTTATCAAAATATGAGTGTTTAGCTGTTAGATAAGTAGTAATTGGCTATCATTGTGTTTGGCGTGGAGCTTCTGATAGCTTATGGGAGCTTAGGGGGTGTTTGTTTCGGCTTATATAGCCGGCTTATGACTTCTTTGGTTTTGAGCTTATATTTCATAAGCTCACTTTTTGTGGCTTACTTGTGAGATTATATGTAAACTTATCATGACATGATAAGCTTATACAAGCCAAAAAATCTCAAAATAAGCAACTAAAAGTGAGCTTATGAAACATAAGCCGAAAAACAAATAAGCCATAAGCTGGCTATATAAGCCAAAACAAACACCCCCTTAAGCTTTAAAACAAGCTAGCTTATAAAATATGCTTGTTTAATGCAAAAGCTTATAGGAGCTTTTAAAAATCTTAAGCTTTTTAAAGAGAAACTAACTAGGATGAGCTTATTAAAGAAGCTTGAGCTATTGGTTGGCTAATTACATAAGTATCCTTATCTTTAATGCGTGTATCTATATGTTTTGTCCTAAAATGTCATTTTACATTACTTTACCAAATGCATCTGCAGATGAAATCTTTCGCTGTTATAAGCTCGGGCTCGTATAAGCTCTGGCTTCTGCTTTAACTACTTTCGCCAAACATACTATATGTAATGAGACGATGTACGCTAGCACTAGAAACTCAGTATTAGGTAATTGCTTTGTAGAGAATGAAAATGCAAATGTTAAGCGCAGTTAGTTTGGTGTTATAATTGTAAAGAGTAAAGACTCGTGTTTTTGGTTTAGGAAATACCTGCCTCTTCTTTCTAGGGTTATGAGAAAGAATCTCTTTTACGAGGATTTCTTTATATCTTCTTTCTAGGTTTGTTATTTTGTCTTTTTGTGAAATGGAAGGCTGCCTTACTAGGATAAAGAAGACTGCGATGAAATGTCTGTAAGCAGTTGTAAAATGCGTTGGAGATGAGTTAATTTGCTGTCTGTATGTGATCCGTCGTGCAAATGTTTAGCCTTAGGGTCATGAGAATTAAAGTTTCAACATCAATTAGCATTTGTGGTTTTAGAGTCTAGCCACTCATTTGTTAGCTATATTTGTTCTGATAGCTATGTTATTACTGAATTTGCAGTTCTCAAGCCATTGATACCACTTGTTGGGCATAGAGCTGTGCTGGCATTATCAGGATACCTAGTTAGCAACATCTCATTTGTTTTTGCTGCACTGTTTCTTTACAGGTAACCCATCTTAACGCTACATCAAGCAAACGTTTTTTTCATTTACATTTCATTATCTCAGTTATGGTTGCTGTAGAAATATGATCCAAAAGTCTTTGCAACCGATATAAAAGGACCCCATGTTATTGGACTTATAATCATTGCATCTTGCGTTATGTCCCTGACAGTTTTTTTGTTTTCTCTCGCTAAAGGCTTTCTGTTATTATTCTGAAGGACTCGAAGGCATCGCTGAGAGCAACAATTTTGTTTTGCTTCAATCCAGCATCTATATTCTATTCGTCCATGTATTATTCTTTATCTTACTGTTAATACTTAATTTTTATACTTATAAGTTATTATTGTGATGTTAAACCAGTACTTTGTTTTAGCTACTCCGAGAGTTTGTATGCATTATTATCAATTGGAGGGCTGTACTTTTTGATGTCGGGTGCAAATAATTTGGCAACACTCTGGTTCGCTTTATCTGGGTGTGCAAGGTCAAATGGGGTGCTTAACGCAGGGTATATTGGTTTCCAGACAATGCATCGAGCTTATGATGCTGTAGTTCTTCAGAAGCGTCCATTTGTAAGCTTAAACTAACTAGTTGCAGTTTTAAGTCATTGTTGTTGAACATTATCAATATCTTCTGCTGTTATCTTGTCTTTGCAGTTGGCGTTTCGGGTCATTTTATCTGGAATTTTGCGTTGCATATTTGTTTTCATCCCATTTGTTGCTTTTCAAGCGTTTGGATACTACAATTTGTGTTACGGACGCGATCCAGATAAATCAAGGCCTTGGTGTAATGCGAGAATTCCTTTGTTGTACAATTTTATTCAAAGTCATTACTGGTATGTAGTTCCTGATACTTGCATATTACTTATTAGCACAGATGGTCTCCAGTGTTCAAACCAAAGTTAACCTTCTGTTTTGATATTAGGGGGGTTGGTTTTCTACGATATTTCCAGCTAAAACAGTTACCGAATTTTCTTCTTGCATCACCAATTCTCTCCATTGCACTCTGCTCGATCATCCATTATGTGAAGCTACAGCCGAACGTCTTCTTGACACTTGGTTTTCAAGTTGTTACAGAAGATTACGGGGATGCAAAGAACACTCCTATGCTTGAGAGAAAAAAGTCGACACCTAGTCAAGGTATAAACCTGAAACATTTAATTTGCCTTCCGTTTACATGTTACTTTGTTCTTTTTATTATATAACTTGTAGCACTTAGTTGATATGACATTACTGTTGTGACGAATTCCTGTTTTAAACAATAACAATTATGTTCGTGTCATCTTTGTGAAACAGAGGATCAGGTTCTTAGAAGGAGAAAGCGGAACACCAAAGAAGAGGCGCATGTTGTACTTTCCACTGACAATGTATCAACAGACAAATTGGGGAAATTTTCAGTCGTCATCATACCATTCATTTTACACTTGGGGTTCAAGGTGGCCACAGCATTTTTTGTCATGCATGTTCAGGTCCGTAATACATCTTATATACATGGTGCCAATACATGTATGACCTTTTGTACAATATAAGAGGGATGTGTGCATCATGTTTTTATATATGAAGTAAAAAAGAACCATACATTTTTGTTACAGGTTTCGACCAGGTTCTTATCTGCAAGTCCCCCTATCTATTGGTTTGCCTCGTATGTATCAGCATCTCCCAGTACTCGGAAGGGCTGGCGATACTTGATCTGTGGCTACTGTGCATTCTACATCCTTATTGGCAGTCTGCTCTTCTCAAACTTTTACCCTTTCACTTGAATCTTTCCTTGGTGAAACATAGATCGCCCTCATTGGCATTTGCTACCGAGTATCTCATCATTCACTGTTGAGTTTTTACATGTATCAGAGTTAAAAGCTGTATAGAAAAGGCTATTATGATTCAGAAGCATTTGATTTTGAAGGGGGGGATAGCTGAATCTTTTTCCTTTAGATGGGTACTACATTCAATCTGTTAATCTTGTGTTCACACGACGTTTATGTATCAAGTTCGCAGTTGTATAAAAAATGCTAATTTAGATTCAGAAAACATGTAGCCTTTTTTGCATTAATGGGATATGCGGGTCTTCTTTGATGTAGATGGGTGCTAAATTCGACTGGTCGATGTTATGTTCACACAACATACAGAATTTTGACCCAATGGTATTATGGTAATAGTATTTTCAACCCGATGAATATTCAAACTTCCATTGAAGTCAAATTTTGATGTTTGTTACAAGATTCTCAAAAGCTTAGGTGCTAAAACCATATGTACAGGCTACTAGTTTCTTACATACAAATTACAACAAGCTGATCATATGGAAGGACCAGATCTAAGAACTTTCTCTAACTTCTCAGCCCTGGCATAATCACTTTCTGTGAGCGGGCCAGCAGGAAAAGGGGTGATCTCAACAATCAAATGTGGTGTTGGGAGTTCATCAAACAAAGCTCTCACATTGTTGCAGCATACAGTTTCTCCATGAGCACTCTCTCTTCGAATTTGGCAACCCTGCAATAATGGACGATAATGCAAATTGTTTGATCAAATTCTCACAAAAGAAACATGCCCGAAATGGAAACATTCAAGAAAACTTGAAGTGCATACCTTGTGGGAGGTGGCATCTCTGAAGTTATCATCATCCGAAAGCAAGGAAGCTATGGCTTTGAGAAGACGACGACCTTCTTTTTTTGAAGGAATCCTGTAGCTTCTCCTAAGTGTACCCTTTGTTGTCGGATGCCATTTGCTAACTAGTTTTCTTTTATCTGCTGCTTCTCTTTCTGCCCATAACAAAATAAGATGTATCCTTTAGCTGACTTTAATATCTTAGCAACATGTCGCATAGCCTTAATCCCTTATGTGTGTGATTCATGCCACTTGTTTCCATGGCATCATTTGTTTACGAATAAGATTTGTTGATACTTTTAAAGTTTTAATATCACAAATATACTAAGGTTACAAATTTACATATATTACTATAATCTTTGGCACTAAACTTCATGATCTTTATCAATAAGGAAAATAACCCAATATGACCGGGATTTTTGTACCTATTTTGTGACAAGAGAGCAATTACTTACACAATATGAATTGAAATGCTAAACAATACTCATAAGTCATAAGCATTTTGATTGTATTCTAGTATCTGAATGACGAGTATTTCGGGGTGTTTGGGTAAGCTAATTCATGCACCTTAAGTACTTGTTGCATTCTTAAAACCCCATAAGTTGTTTAAATATCCAAACAGCTTATAGATTCACAGCTTATTTGACACAAATAAGTTGTTTTATAGTAGCCCTGATGAAAAAATAGAGGTCTCATAAGCTGTTAATGCTGATAAGCACGAACCCTTTTAAACAAGCTAACCAAAACATTTTCTTTTGACTATCATTACTGTTTCATTAACTTCAGAGTGCAGACACTATAATGTACTGTACAAAATAAGGAGTAACTAAAATAAACCACTGACCTGGTTTGCCTCTAAACTCTTCAAACCACTTAGCAAAACCCAAATCATCTCCATTAGTCTCAAGCTCTACAAAGTCATCAAACAAACAATCTTGCAACCTTAAATTACTAAAAAAATGACAAGAGTATTAATAATACACCAAGCTCAACTCTCCAAATAACTACCAAGAAACAATATATGCTACAAACTATTAAAAAAAAAAAAAAAAAAAAAAAAAAAAAAAAAAAAAAAAAAAAAAAAAATACTTTTATAAAATTTAAAAGATCAAGAACCTGATACAAGTGGATTAGAAGGAGATCCAGCCAAACCAGCTTTCAAAAGAGCATAAAATATACAAACTCTTCCAGCCCACAAAACAGGTGCCTCAATCAATGAGCTTTTAACACTTGATCTTCCAACCCCACTTCCAAACTCCCTACTTAATGAAAAAGACTTGATTTTTGTACCCAAAATGGGCAGTCCAGAAGGAGGGAAAAGGGTCTTGGGTAGAAGTGAAGTTGGGGTGTTTGGATGATGGGTTTTGTGGGTGAAGATGTGACTGCACGTGGGTGTGTTTAGTAGCATTTTCTTTTTGGCAAGTTTGAGGAATCTTGGTTTGGAACAAGAATGGGAAGTGGTTTCAGTGTTTCATTAGTAGTGTGGTAATGGATTTTTTAGATTTTTAGCAAGTGGTGTGATTTGTTTTTGGGTTGCCTTTTAATTTTAAGTTTGTCAAATTCTCACTTGTAGTTCCATTTTGTTCTATTTAAACCTTTTGAAGATTATAATCTCATGTCTTTTGTATAATAAATCAAAGTGATATGGAATTATGGAAATAATCATATACTAATAATATAGGCAAGTGATTTGTATACTTTTAAATTTTATTGAGACACTCTAATGTATAAGCAGTTAAAGCAGGTTATATTTAACGTATAATTGTTTAATGCATACAATAGAGTGTCAATAAGATTTTAGAGTGCGCAAATCAATTCCCTAACATAGCAACATGTCTTGTCATGGAAAACTCTGGATTTGTTCTTATTTTGTGAGTCTTTTTCGCTATTTTTCTAAGGATAAAACATATTACTCTGTAATTTTCACAGTTGAGTTGAAAATAGTTGAGTTAAAGTTTACATAGTGTCTAAAAAGATAAGAGCCGCATAAAATAACTATAGACTGTGTTTACAAATGTACTTTTTATTGATTAGTTTATATGAATCGAAAAGTCTAATACAAGAACTACTGTAAAGACTTATTATCAAATTCAGTTTAAGCTGAAAAAATGTGAATTGGAAAGGAAACGAATTGAAATAATGAAATGATGGTGTGAACAACAATGCGGATTTCACATCACATTTCTCTATAGGCTTTGTTTTAAGAGGAATGCTAGACTCACATAAGTATTATACCAATATATATATATATATATATATATATATATATATATATATATATATATATATATATATATATATATATATATATATATATATATATATATATATATATATATATATATATATATATATATATAAAAATAAAATTACACGCAATGATTGGTCTAATCAGAGAAAAGAGAGATAAAATATTGCAAAATAGACCAATTCTTCCCAGCGTGTGAATTTTTTATGTAATTCTTATGTGGGTCTAGCATTCCTCCTTGTTTTAAATGTTTGCTTTCTACTTTTCTAGTGTGGTTGAAGTATTGTTTGTGGTAAAGTTAAAGGTTAGTGCATGGAAATACATAGGAGATAAAACTGTTAATTTGTTGAAGTTAATGGGGGCATGTGGTACTAAAGTCTCCACAAACAATAGTGAAGTAGTAGATATTTACGACGTCGTAGCATCCATCTTATCCACTTAGCTGGTCAGTCAATCCTGGTAGGACCTCATGGCTAATAATTCACACGTCACGACATCCCTGTATCAATTTAGTGGTGTTTGGGACTTTGAGAGTACGGTTTCAAAGTAGATTTGAAAAATAAAATAAGGGAAAATCCAAAAAGTACCCCAAACGTACACATGTACCCACCCCTATCAACCAAAAAAAATTTTTTTTTTTCATATGCCCCAGAGGTGAAGGTAGCCCAAAATGTTTGGGCGTAAGTGTTAATATTTTGACACATGTCCCTATTGTTGGGCCCACCATGTACCATCATGGTACATGGTACTATACACATTTTTTGGGCGAATAGGCCCACAAAACTTGGGCGAATTCCTGATTTTGTCCTTTTCCTAAAAAAGTATGGTCTTTTTTTATTCTTTTATAGTACATATATCTTGGGCGTATGAGTCTCATTATTGTTTATACTTGGGCGACTGGTTAGGTATGTAGTACACTTTACTTTAATATACACTTTTTAAAAAAACATATACATCCTTATTTTTATTTTAAAAAAACGTATACACAAATACAAAATACACTTTATATAAAATCATATACACAATTAAAAAATAAGTTTTATATTTAAAAAACACACACACACACATTTGAAAAACCAAAAAACCAAAAACCATCTAA
>LBNU01022359.1:39757-50700 GCA_014162995.1 Artemisia annua
TGCCGGGCTCATTATGATCAACAAGTACAACACGTACCAGGATATTTCCGAACTGTGATCCAAGTTTACATAAATAAAACTCTGACCAAAATGTGCCAATTCTTCATGCAGATCACTGAAACTTAAACTCACAAATGGATATGCCTCGAAAGAAAGAGAGGCGGACTTCTTACTTTGCAAAGCTGAGGACGTTGAAAATCCTTCTGCCAACATCCCAGCATTTTCAAATTTGCCTGTAATTCTTCTTTCAGCTCACTTTATTTACAAATTTTTCGAGTACCCCAGAAAATAACATATAAGCACTATTGCCTATACTAAAGTACTGGCATACAATTATACAGCAGTAATTTGCTAAATATGCTCATTTATAGGCGGTAAAATAGTAGGTTGGTTAACTTGGGAACACTTTGGTAAATTATTAACGAAGATTTGTATATTATGGAATTATTCAAAATTATGTATATCTCAATAATAATTTTAAAAATGGGTTTAGGAGATTGTAATCTTAGTGAAAAATTAATTGCTTCCTATAAGGGTCATTTCTCTTCTATTCTTGATTAGGACATAAGTATGTGCACCTGACCATTATCACAGCCATCTGGCTCAAAAGTCCTTTTATATACACACACTTAGGTTGAGTGATCCCATTTGTCCATAGGTGTTGTTACGACACAATTAAGGTGACATCCATGGTATAATTCATAATCAATAAGAGTGTATCATCGCAACACTTTACCAATTTCTATGCAGGTTACTTCAAAATATCCCGCGGCTACATCATATTATATAATCTTCAACCAATAGTAATACGGCTTAGGATGTGATCCCCTGCGGCAATAAAATATATGAATACATCCTTGGTAGTGAGGCTCAGAAGCCTTGAATAACATGCAATATACCGCTCCATAACTCACCACATTCGCGTGATGAAGATGACTTCAAGCCAATATTGATTATCCCGCTGAAGATTTACACAGAATGCGGGTTTGAGTCCTATATCATTGAATATGTAGTGCCGTACTCATACTCAACAACAGAAGACTATGCGCGCAATATTACCAGTCGCACAAAAGAGCGAGAGGAAAATAACTGATTATGTGCAATAACCCCGAAATATTTGCCTATCGCATAGACGACAGACTGACAAAGAGTGGGCAGGCGATCTCTACATTCTACCTAGGAATTATATGAAGGGCCTATCGGATGCTTCTTCGATGTTCCCATTCTCTATAGCGGGCCTGCACCCTCACCCTCGCTAAGTGATGTATAGATGGCTCTGCGAATGACCATCTAGCGAGGGTGCATATAGACAGTAATGGCCCAAGCAATACATTATCGGTAAGTGACGAATCGCTAAAGGAGACAGTACACTCTTGAGCCCAGAATGAACAACTACCCTATATATTGATGATTTGCTTAACCTATCACTCGTTGTAAAAAACCATATAGTAAAGCAGTAGTATTACCTGTCTACCCCGCCAATGCGTCAGTCCTGTGGAAGGGTAAGTTTGATGACTCCGTATTAAGTTTCTAAACTTCGTAACTGATTGGTATATCTCGTTAAAACCTCTGGATGGTTTTTCAAGTCCATTTATTCTAGGAGATGCTAGTTTGTTGTTGATACCAATATGGCTCGTTATTTTTGTTGGCTTGTCATTTTTAGAAAAAAAATATTCATTTTTTTTCTGGGTGTAACTGTTTCATTTAACCAGGTATTATTGGGATTCTTTATTGCAAATAACCAGTAAAAAAGGGGAAAAAAATAAAGGTTTACTGTTGCACCAACAAACAATAGCAGTACTGGATGTGTTTATTAAAAGGATTTTAAGGATGACAAAAAAGACAGAGGCGTGATATCTTAGCTAACCTAACACATAACCAAGGTAATCTGTATATTAATTACCCAAAATGATAATCCTAGATACCCAATTAAATAATGCGATCTATCCATGGCATGGAGTAATCCTCAGGCCACCAACCCATAAGCAATAAATATTGGGAGTTCTGCGTTGTCTACTGGTCCCTTCATTTATCTATAACCCCGATATGCTTGCAAATATGATAACCATCATCTAATATAACAAGATAATGGCATATTCTATATTCTGTATTGTACAAAATCTTTAGTCTTTTCAAAATAGCAAAACTGAGAGATCTTTCGTATTGTGGGATGATGCGAGCAAAGATAAACAAATGAATATACTATCCGTCTGACATAACCACCATAGTTTGGACAGGAGAAAAGATCGCAAGGAATAACTTATCTCGTACTAGGAAAGGACAGACAACGACAAGCATGACGAAATGTCTATTGGAATCTCTACAAGAATGTAGTATTTCTTCTAAATCCCCTTTATCAATTATGCATGTCTATTTAGAATTATTGTGAAATAATTTGCTTATACTATGCTATTCCAGACTCACGAAATTCTAACACCATATGTCGCACAAATAACTTGGAAATAAAAAGGTTTGAAATAAATATCTAGAATGTCGCAACAAATCTAAGGGATTGAAGGATGAGTATACAAGAAGTGACACAGTAACAGCACAAGCGCAACACTACTCTATGCGGTCCAATGACCTGCCCGATTTTATTAGGAACCATTTCCCGAGTCAACACTCTGTTATATTTAAACACGTCCAACCATTTTATAAATAATAATATGATTGGATTATCATTACGTAGTCCCCCATTGTTGTTTAGGTTTATCACCCTTTTGGTATTGTTCGGGCCTAGGTACGTAGATCTCCCCCCCGTACCCCACATCTTTCCCCCAGCACCCCCTTAGGATCTAGGACGTCTAGGAGGAGCAGGAGCCCCCTTAAAGGAGTGTGGTGGAAGTTCAAACATCTAACACGTACCCAACCTCTATATCTCCTCGCATACCCCTCCAAAATCAGCCGCCCCATGGTCCCGATAAGGTACACCACACAACAAACGCAAAACAAGCAGAGCTGCGAAACTCTGTCGGGGATAAAATGCCTGACTGCCTACTTTGGTTTACATCAGCCCCTTCAAATTCCGCTCAAAAGGTGAGAGTATATTTCACATAAAAAAATTTATAGCCATGGTTTCCAATCAAATACAAAGGAGAGTCCGTAATGGAACTCCGGGAATGTCTTAATAACGGGACAAGGTACATGCCGAAATTAACAAACCATTTTTTGTCTGTTTTTATAATCTTCAACTATTTTACTTAACTATATTTATTCAAAACCCCTTTTTATTTCAACGTTTATTTTGGGAAAATGGGTAAAGGCCGAAATAGTATTGTGGATGCTTATAAGTTATTAGTTCTTCTTTGTACGGCTACTATGTTATTGCCCAATTTGCCTCTTTCTCGACTCTTACTTTCTGCATGAATTATCTTTTGTATCATTTCTTCTTGTCTGAAATTGACTTTCGACGCTTTTCGTACTCTGACCCCCTATTATCTATATGTTTGATAGACTTATTACAACATATCCACACACTACGAGTCTATCTTATTTTTCTATTTGTAGTCTCGATACTATTTTCTTTCAAATGCCATTGTCTTTATAAAACTTTATTCAAGCATTGTTTTATTGGAATATTCGAGTACATAGCGATTATGATATTTATATTGCTTAGGTTGTGCTGAGGATTATTTGCTGTGACGCATTATTTGATTGGTTGATATATCTCGTTTCCTGCTATTGTTAAGGTGTGATTCATAGCCCCGCTTTTTATCTTTTAAATGTTTATAAACCCATGGGGTGAGATACATGCTTTAAATGTTTTATGAGTACAAGTATTTTTGGTATGCTTTCCTGATTGGTATGCTTTCCTGACGATGTGCTAAGTAGCTTTGCCTTGCCATTGCAAGACCCTCAGATCATGAACCATTAATCACTTGCGAGTGAGCGCGAATATAGGGATATAGGCCTATAGGAATTGACCCTCCCACTCCTTTTGCTGGATAGGCAAATTGTGGTGTACTATATTCGCTTTTGCCTGGTAATTGGCAAGTACTCGGCCTTGAGGGCACTATTATATTATGAAATTCCGCGGTTATATTGATACTATGATTGTTGGTTAACGTTTTGCATGTCATGAGCTTAGCATCATCAACAATGTTATATGCACAGGGATGCCTCTATACATTGGTTGTTACCTTGATTACCCGATATTTGCATATGTTGCTCATATCTTATGATTAAAACCTTGTGCTCAACCTTATTATTTAAACCTATGGATTACACTCAACCTTTGTGTTGACTTTTTAAGCATGTGTTTCAGGTACTAATGATATTAATAATTAGCTTTGAAGCTTGATACTTGGGGCATGGTGGAGTGGCTAAGGCTGAAGAGGCATTTCTGTCAAGGCAGCTTTACTATCTTTCTATCTTTATTTGCATGTCATTCGTAAAACCTTTTGTGTCTTTTGTTACTTCCGCTGCTAAACTTTGTTTATTTTCCGCTGCAAACTCTATTTACTTTTTCCGCTGCTACTTTGACTTAAGAGTCCTTGTACTCTAAATGGTTTGTAATTCAAATGATATATTTTGCAACATTTATAAACGTCCCGTGTTGTGGTCGTTAGCTATAAATGTGCCTGGTTTCTATTTGCGTAATACCCCCAGCATGTCAGCTGCCGTATCCGAGTTGGGGGTGTTACAATACCTTTGATATTCTTCAATTTTATAAAGATTCATCAAGTTCATCTGTTGAAATTCCACCCGTGGAAATACAGGGAGAAAAGAATATGGAGGAATTGCTAGCAGAAGAATAAATGGAAATTGTAAAATCCATGTATGCTTGTCTTTCTTAACTCCCTCAGTCACCTGCTATCACACCCGAAGTTCCCACTAACTCTCTAAGTATGGGGGACGAGCATCTTCGCACTATTCCTGAAAAGGAATCGGAAGAATTCATAAAGTCTAGTGTTGAGAACCTTGTCCCAATCCCAAGTGAGTTCCAAAGAATTCTTGATCATTTTGAGACTTTCTCCTATTCTAGTGATGATTGTACATCTTATAGAGACATTGAGTATGTTTAGGCATCACTTCCCCATTCTGATGATGATCCTCTTCTTGAGGATCTGATGATGATCCTCTTCTTGAGGAGTTCACCGATGAACTCACTCACATCGATCCACTTCCACCGGGAGGTGACGATGATCTCTTTAATTTCGAAGCCAATCTGGAAGAAATTGAAAGTCTTTTATATCATGATCCATCACTCACTTCTTATCCTAACACCGAGCTTAGTGATTGACATAGTGATGACAATTCTTTATCTTGTGGAGACATCAATTATGTGGAGTAATTACCTTCTGAGCTCGTCAGCCTAGAAGAGAATATTGATCACCTTGTTTCCGAAACATTCAATACGACTATCACAAATCCTTTGTTTGATTTCGATTCTGAATTTACTTTAAGTTCTGATAATCCAATCTTTGATATTCAGAACAAGGATAGTGATGAGTCCGTAACGGAACAAGAGTTCACAGAGTTACATCACGTGATTGATTCTCTTCACGAGGAGTTCTCTGGTGAACTCACTCATATCGTGACTCCTCCGGAGTATGATGGCAAGAAAAATCATCATCGGGGGGAAAGGTTCTCAATCATGAGAATTTGCATCTTGATGACAAATTTTCCCACCCTCCCACCTGGGATGTGTTCAAAACCAAAGAGCTTAACCGATAAAATCCAAATTAGTGCAGCTGCACTTGATCTTGAGGATGAAGATATTGTCATGATTCTTATCATGACTTTCTTTCCTTTCTTCACGTATCCCGTGACTTCCCCTCTTCTCACCTCCTTCGGGAGTGAGGATACCATCTTTAAGCCGGGTATATCTCATCGGTGTCGAACTTTCACGTACTTCAATGTTTGTCCAAACATTTTGAATGAAAGTCCGATGGAGATTGTCTCTTCCACTTGCATCCCCAAGAACCAATGAATTCGGGGTCGAGTCAAGCTAGTGACTCGGTAAACAAAAACATTAGCACAACATGGGTGATGACCCATGTCTCTGACTTCTTTCTATCTTCTAACACTAAGTGTGGGGGAGTTTCCTCTGTTGTTGTTTGCCTTGTTATTTTTGCTCCTGTTTTTAGGTTTCCCTTGGATTGTGATGATTGACACGCCTGTTTTCAATCCAGCCGCCCAATATTCTATCCTTGTGAAAAAAGATTTCCTTCGTACACTTAACTAGTAATGTTATCTTTTTACGTTCAAAGAATCGGCATAATAGCCGGGACTTTAAATATTGAGGACAATATTCAATTCTAAGTGTGGGGGGAATTCTAGCGAATTTGATCACACATGTACCTTCTAGTGCCCTAGTACCCCCGTTTTTGGCAAAATTTTAAAATTTTTTAATAAAAAGAAGTGCTATGCACACAAAAAAAATGAATGAAAAAATGATGAAAATATAAAAAAAAAAATAGAATAAGTGTTTAGTCTTGATTAGGCTAGAACAAGGGGAATCCTGACTCTGCCAGAGTGTTGATCTGGCTGCTTCCTTAACTATTAGACTACGTTTTTACGATTTGTGCAAATGAAAATGCTAAGCATAGAGTAGTTGGTTCTCTTTAGAGCTTATATCAGTAATCTATGGCTTTTTCTCCCAGTAGCTCCTAATCTGACTTAAATGCGTGCTGTTTCAAACTTTTGACCATCGAAATTGTTTTGTTATGTAAACAAGTCTTTATGCAACGTTAATATAGAGTACTAGTTCAAATTTTTATTTAAATTTTGGAATAAGCATACTTTCCGTAAAATTGAATAATATTGCAAAATGAAGTGAGTAAAATTGCTGAATGATGCAAAAGTGAAATTTTGAGGTTATTATAATATAACGTGAAATGAAAAATGAAAAAGAAAAAAAAAAAGAAAAAAGAGAAAAAGAAAGAAAAAAAATGAAAAAAAAATGATGAAAAAAATGAAAAGAAAAGAAAAAAATGAAAAAATGAGAAAAATGAAATGAAATAGATGTGTTGAATAGAATTAAAATAAATATATGTTCGAAACTTGCTTTTTCTTAAACTTAAATCGAAAGTTGAACTAGTATTCGTTAATTTTGTATAAAGATTAAGCGATAATTTAGAGATTGTTGATTTCGAAAGACCCCGAAAGCTCCGATACTATTCTCAAGGGTGTAAAAACCTAGCCTCCTAAGCTTTGGCTAAAAGGAAAAGCTGAGAAGAAAGTCGCCACATGGAGTGATCTCATCTTTGTGTCTTTAATCTCTAAATGATCACTTGTTGTTATCTATTTACTTTTAATTTTAACTTGTCGAGGAATATCAGAAATCTTTGAATCGAAATCCCGCCAATTCCGGTACTAGTCTCTGNATTTTTTAATAAAAAGAAGTGCTTTGCACACAAAAAAAATGAATGAAAAAATGATGAAAATATAAAAAAAAAAATAGAATAAGTGTTTAGTCTTGATTAGGCTAGAACAAGGGGAATCCTGACTCTGCCAGAGTGTTGATCTGGCTGCTTCCTTAACTATTAGACTACGTTTTTACGATTTGTGGAAATGAAAATGCTAAGCATAGAGTAGTTGGTTCTCTTTAGAGCTTATATCAGTAATCCATGGCTTTTTCTCCCAGTAGCTCCTAATCTGACTTAAATGCGTGCTGTTTCAAACTTTTGACCATCGAAATTGTTTTGTTATGTAAACAAGTCTTTATGCAACGTTAATATAAAGTACTAGTTCAAAATTTTATTTAAATTTTGGAATAAGCATACTTTCCGTAAAATTGAATAATATTGCAAAATGAAGTGAGTAAAATTGCTGAATGATGCAAAAGTGAAATTTTGAGGTTATTATGATATAACGTGAAATGAAAAATGAAAAAGAAAAAAAAGAGAAAAAAGAGAAAAAGAAAGAAAAAAAATGAAAAAAAAAATGATGAAAAAAATGAAAAGAAAAGAAAAAAATGAAAAAATGAGAAAAATGAAATGAAATAGATGTGTTGAATAGAATTAAAATAAATAAATGTTCGAAACTTGCTTTTTCTTAAACTTAAATCGAAAGTTGAACTAGTATTCGTTAATTTTGTATAAAGATTAAGCGATAATTTAGAGATTGTTGATTTCGAAATACCCCGAAAGCTCCGATACTATTCTCAAGGGTGTAAAAACCTAGCCTCCTAAGCTTTGGCTAAAAGGAAAAGCTGAGAAGAAAGTCGCCACATGGAGTGATCTCATCTTTGTGTCTTTAATCTCTAAATGATCACTTGTTGTTATCTATTTACTTTTAATTTTAACTTGTCGAGGAATATCAGAAATCTTTGAATCGAAATCCCGCCAATTCCGGTACTAGTCTCCGTGGGGTGTCAAAAGCCTGGTCACCTAAAACCAACTGGTTTGGGCTGTGCCGAGAAGAAAGCCGCTACATGGAAAAGGCCATTTTTTATTCTTAAATTTCTGAGGTTCCCGATGGGTTAGGATTGGACTTAAGTAAATAACAACCGTAATGAGTGTCGATTTTTGTGGTCAAACTTTTGAAAATAAGCATACACGCCTAAACTTGATAAATTGTGGGAGTAAAAAGTTAAGTCTCGGCTTACATAGATTACCAGTATAAGTAGTTTTAGCATTTTACAAAAACTTTTGCACAAGGGTTCTTAAACTTAGTTGGGTGTATTAAAAAGAGGATGATTATTATTATTCCCTGGAGACACCCAGTTTGCGTGAATCCCGTTCCAGGATGCCATTTTTGGAGAATCAAGCATGTTATATATTTCTGTATTTTTTAAGTCCTTGCATTTAATAAAAAGTCAAAACAGGTTGATCTTGGTAACTTGGTATCCTTTCATTACATTATATGATTGGATTGCTAGGGACTAGCAATAGTTTAGTGTGGGGGATTGATGAGAGTGTAAATGCTCATCATTTTATACCCATTTAAACTGTAAAAACAGCTGAAAACACACAGATATGCCTCATAATACTGCAAATATCCTTGGATTGTGTTTTTATGTGTTTCAGGTACAAAAGGATTGAAAACAGATGAGAATTGAGCAAAGTTTGCAGAATTGGCAGAATCAGTCCCTCAACTTTTAGAAAGTGTCAGAATTGGTCCCTGGAAGATTTATTTTGAAGAAAAGTCAACAACAGTCCCCCAGGAATCAAGGAATGACATTTCTGACCCTTGGAGTGTAAATTTCAAAGATTGGCAAAAATGGCCCCTCTAGTTTAAAACTTGGCAGTTTTGGTCCCTGGATATCTAAATTTGGAAAATTGTCATTAAGGGTCCTTAGATAAATGGATTATGGCAAGAATCGCCCCTTGGAATATTTTGGAAAGTTGCCAAGCCTCACCCCTCAATTTTCAGAATATGGCAAAATTGGTCCTTGTATTTTGTTAGCTATATACCAAACGGACCCTTTCTAAATAACTAACCCAACAAACAAATACCCCAAACCCACTAAATACTCCAACCCATTTATCCTACCCCCTGGCCCAACTTCACCCTCTGGCCCAACAACAAAAACACTCCCACCCCGTTATATAACACTCTGGTCAACACCGGGGTCAAACCAACAAACCACTCACCCCCTTCCCTGGTTTCCCTCCAAACCACCTCTGACCACACTCCACCTTCACCAGCTCTGCACTCCTATTTTCACACTCTAAACACTATAATACAAACTCCATTTAATGCAATTCATTTTCTCCAAGTTACCAGGCCAACTGGCCATAACCAAGTTTCCCGCCAAAAACCATTTAAAGGCCAGGATCAAACTTAGCCATCCAACGGCCATTATTCTTGATGGGAAAGTGTCAGAACCCCACCTTGGTCTATATAAGTGAAGAAAATAAAGAATAAGAGAGAGTAGTTAGTAGAGTAGTTTTAGTTTAGTTTCAATGTCGTTTTAATGTAAATTTTCCTTTCCAGTTGTGAAAACTAGTGTTTACCTTGTATTTTCAAGCTTATTAGTGTATTTCAAAGATAATTGAATCCAGAGTTAAGTTTTTCTTGTTATTTTCAGAAATTGCAAAATTTTGAGTAAAATTCTCATTTAGCTTAATAGTTGTTAAAAGGTAATGGTTATTGTTTCATTAAGTTTCCTTAAGCACAAGTGACTTAGTGAGACTTTAAAATCTCAGTTTAGTTCACTCTTGTTCAAAAATACAAAAATGCCAAAAGTTAGTGAAAAAAAAAAGAAAAAAATCAAAAAAAGAGAAGAAGAGGAGAAGAAGCTATGGAGGCATGGTTTAGAGCTCTTGGGGAGCATTAGGATTGTTTTAGAAAGTGATTCAGAAGTTAATAGTGGCCTTAGCTTGTAAGTCAATTTTGGATTTTTAGCTTATTTGAAACTGCTTATTGGTAACTGCTTGATTCACTGCTTATTTTGTGCTTTTCCTGTTTTCATTAGCTTAATATATCATTTGTAGCCTAAGAATGCTTGTTTAGTAGTATAGGTACTCTTAGCTTAGGTTTTATACTAACACTGTCTAATTTAACCTTTACATTTTTGTCTAGTTAGCTTATTTGTAACTGCTTATTCTCTGTTATAAGTTGATCATCAAGTGATTTTAGGCCTAGTGCAAAGACCTGTGTTCAGAATCATGGTTTAAAACCACTTTTGATAGTCAAAACTGAGAATAGCCCTGTCAAAAGGGGTGTTTGGCATAGTGTGAAAATTTCAATTTAAAACATTTTTGGCACTCAAGCCAAATTTCAAAAGCCTTAATTCAGTTAGTTTAGCATATTAGAAGTGAAATTTTGCATTTTCTATTAGTTACTTGGTTTTAGTTTGGATTTTGTTAGGAATACATTTTTTGTATAAGAAAGATTCGGTCACCCCTGATATGATTAAGCATTGATTAGCTCGTAGTAGTTATATTAGTTAGTAAAACGTAGATTAGTAGTAGATTAGTTCGCGGAAGAAGGACGGGTCTTTACCCACTGTATACCTGATCCGCAGCCCAAGTGGCACGCCCAAGTGGCAAAAA
>LBNU01022360.1:7472-20884 GCA_014162995.1 Artemisia annua
GGTACCGAGAGGTCTCCCCTCTCCGTATCCTTTGACAGGTGATTATGGTGTATGTATGTATGTATGTATGAGATCTGTCAAGTACCTTGGCAGGTCGGCTCGTGGCTTTCCTATGTTCATTTGTCTATTCAAGTACATTGTTTAGACGCTTCTTTGTTGATACGTACTCATTTCCTTTTCCGTATGATTATGTTTATGTTGATATATCTTTGATGCTTCGTTTCCTTTGACTTATGATATCGTTTCATTTGATCGCTTATGCATTTGACAGATGACATCCCTTTTCAGCAGGAGCTTTTGATTCATTTTCTTATATTTACTTATGTTTTGTTTATTTGTTGTACATATATATCTGTTCACTGAGCTTTCATTGCTCAGCCGCATTTCCTTTTCCTGCGGCAGGTTTTAGGTTGGATGTTGGGTTTGAGTGAAGAGTGCTATAGAGCTTTAGTGGACTACCCCATGGACTAGAAGCCCATTACATCTGGACTAGTTTCGGACTTGGATTAGTTTTAGACTTTGTTTAACTTTCCTTTCTTTTATAGTTTCGGTATTCCTTTGTACTTTCACATTTTTCCCTTGTAACCTTTTGTTTTAAGACTTCCGCTTGCGTTGTATGCTTTGTATGCTTTGATATGTCACCATACAGTAGCGCTTCGGACCCATGTCGGGTTGGGGCGTTACAGAGGTACTTGTGGACATATCGATCATAGCAATCCTTAAAACTTTGCACACTAACTTCGTACTCAATGGTGTTACTAGTAACCATGATCGACTCTGTAGGTGTTGGACCATGCAGATATGCTAGAAAATCTTCTGGCAATGACTGCTCAAACATAGATGTGTCTGTCACTGGCACTAAACATCTCCAAAACTTAGCACTTTCTGCATAATTATGTAATTCCTCCCAATTCTCATTGTAGGTAGCTACATAAAACACATCCTCACCCTCTTCTATAAAATGTAGATAACAAACATCCGAGCAAGTGATGTTGTGCATCGCAAAATCATTCCACCTTGCTCCTTCAACAACGCAGACTAACTCAGATAACCTTCTTACACTAACTCTCCATCTAACCCTGATATAGTTAACTAAGTAAATAAAACGATTCCCATGATAGGAGCCTCCTAACACATAATCATTATGCAGTTCTTGTATATCAAGATCATGTTTTAAGCATTGACAATTTCTTAAACCTACTTTCTTAGAGAAATAACATTTAATTCTTATATGGTGTTAAGTTGTTAACTTACAAACTCATCCAAAACATCTTCAGGATTGTCCAAAGCACAAATAAATTGATTCCCATACATAGCTATTGCATTAATGATTAAGATTATGACAAATAACGTTTGAATGTAATATAAATCAGTAAATATTGTTACCTCGTATGTGTGTTGTTTGATTTTGCACGCCTTGCAACTTCAGATGGTTTGTGTTTGTGGGTGTGTGATTAGATGAGATTCAATAAGATAGAATATGGATAGGTTTTATGTGACAATGTGTGTGAGATGATCGGTTTTACTCAAGTGTTAATGGTTGGGTGTGGGTTTATTGATTCCCGCGAAAACATTAATATGCGTATCAGGGAAGATACGAAAAAGTTGCATAATTAACAATGTGTAAGTTCACATTTCGTCCCTAAAGTTGAATGTCGGGTTTATGTTGGGTTAGAAAATGGTTAAAAGGTGAATGGACTATTATGCCCCTCGAACTAGAACAGAAAACGTGCGTTGACCGAGCCCAAACGGGTCAAGGGACGCATTCGGCCTAAAAAGCACATAATTTGGACGCATGGCGACGATTTTTGTAACTTAGGGGGCAGGGCGATTTTTTGGACAACTTTAGGGACCAACGGCGTATTTTTGTCTAAAAAAAAATTGGGCGAAACGGCGTCGTATAGAGGATATAAAAAGCTTCTAGAATGATTGTTGCTGGGTAGTATACAATAAGAAACCACTTGAGTTCTAGGGTTTCGTTATCTTCTTACTCATCCATCTACCAACTACCAAACCAGCTATCGTAATTTCTGAATGCTTACAATTAATCTATTCAATACTTTAATTCCAACACATTCATAAGTTTTATATGTGGTTTTGCAGAAAAAACAATGGCAGGTGCTACTAGTGTTGGTGGTTGTTCAAGTGTTTATTTGCCTTCATTTCAAGGTCTGAGACCATCATCATCAACGGTCAAGGTTTCATCAAGTGTTTCCTTTCGAATGACCCTCAACCACCGTCCTGGACTTGTTGTTAAAGCTGCTACTACTGTTGCCCCTAAGGTTCTATTTTTAGATATATTCTTATTACATACTAGTGTAACTTATACATTGTATTTTTTTCATTAGAATGTTACCATTTTGCTCTATTTTACTTTAACCTATATATTATTCTATTTTAGTTTTCGCTTTCATTAAGGGGGTCTTTGTTTAAGCTTATAATAGGCTTATCAGCTTATTTGTTTTTTGCCTTAGGGGGTCTTTGTTTAAGCTTATTCATTGGCTTATTAGCTTATCTGTTTTAGGCTTTTATTTTTTCCGGCTTATATGGAAACTTGGGGGCTTATATAAGTTTGTTATGACATACGGAGTAATAAACTTTTGTAAGTTCATAAGTCCCAATTTAAGCCAAAAAAATAAGGCTTATGAAATAGAAGCCAAAAACAGATAAGCTCGTAAGCCCATGAATAAGCTTAAACAAACACCCCCTTATATTTCATGAGCCTCATTTTTCCCGGCTTATTTTGAGATTTGTGGGCTTATATAAGTTTATTATGGTATGATATACTCATATAAGCTTATAATAAGTCACAAAATTAGCAGGAAAATTAAGGCTTATGAAATATAAGCCGAAATCAAATAAGCTCATAAGCCCACATATAAGCTTAAACAAACACTCCCTAAATAGTAAGCTTGTTCTATAAGTTGGCAAGGTAGTCATATTCATAATCAATCGCAAAGCTTTGTATATCTTAATTGGGCATTCACGTTTTCATTTAGCTTCAAGGTCTTGCTTTTTTTTCTTTTTCTTTTTTTTTTTTCTTTTTTTTTACAACTGTTCTCAAGTTTGAAATATCCACCCTATCTGATTCTTGGATTTACATCTTTCGTGTATGACAGACAGAACATCCGAGGTTCTCAAATTCATTTGCTAGTTACTATGAGCATTTATTCTTTCTTACGTTTTTACCATTTGGATCTAGTAATGGTCCTTACATGCTGCGTTCTCAACCTGTCAGAGTTTTCTTTACTTTTTTATTTTTATTTTGAAGCAATAAAAAGGCATAGGCTGATTCTTTCCCAGCCTCCTAGATTTGTATTTTTGAGTATTCTATGATCTGTGTGTACCGTAAAAACATGGAATTCTGATTAATTCAATGTGTGCTGTGTTCAAAATTTCTTTCATGGTGCCGATCTTCTTTTTGTCTGGCAGTACACTACATTGAAGCCATTGGGTGATAGAGTTTTGGTGAAACTTAACGCCGCCGAGGAGAAGAGTGCAGGTGGTATATTGCTGCCAACAACAGCACAATCAAAACCTCAAGGAGGTGAGGTTGTTGCTGTTGGAGAAGGCAGGACAGTTGGTCTGAAACAGGTGGAAGTGGATGTGAAGGTAATTTAAATTTTCAGAAGCATATTGTTACTTATATATTAGATTGGTTTGATCACCGATGCTAAAAAGCTATCATTTTTTAATTACAGACTGGTACACCAGTTGTATATTCCAAGTATGCTGGGACAGAGGTTGAGTTCAATGGTGCAAAGCATCTCTTACTAAAGGAGGATGATATTGTTGGTATTCTTGAGACGGATGACGTGAAGGATTTGAAGCCCCTTAATGACAGAGTTTTAATCAAGGTTTGCACCTTCTTGGAATCTTCGTGTTGTGAATAAGATTCAATGCCTAAAATAATTATTACTTGACTAGTGTTGTGTTTTGCGTTTCACAAACTTGAGTTTGAATTAAAAATATAAATGAAATACTTGATAACTTGACTTGTACATATTGACGGTGACATGTTTGTATATCCAAAAGCATGATAAACTTAAATGATGAACCATCCTGTTGATTCTGTTCAAGCTATGGTAAACACACATCACCTTAAAGATATATGAAGAGTGAGCTCTTTTTATGATTTTATGGCGCTCATGTTTTGAAGGGGTTTATAGATCTCACCATCGCCCTTTGTAACTTGAAAAATGATTCATTTTCTATTGGAAAGGCTAGGACTTGGGGTTTTATTCTATGATCATTAAAATCTCATCCCATAAAAGATGGAAGAATCATAAATCTGAAATTCAGTACATTACAGTAGCACAGATAGCCATTGTGGCACTCATCAAAGGGGTTGGGAGCCATTTTTGTTTTAACTTTGCTTGAATGTCGTATGTACTTGCTTTGTTGTTAAGAGTGTAGAACTCGAGTACTTAGTTTGATAACTCTTAGGATTGAAGCAACTCTAGCTGGTCTCAAACAATTAACCGTTGATTAATATAGCGGTACTCTTAAACTCAATATAGTGGTATGTTTTCAAACAGTTAATAGTTTGATAGGTCTTCATATTTTTTATATCGTGAGTCTTTTATTCCAATGTCCAGATGGTTAATAGCTGGTATAGGCAATGTGGCGTTCTTAAACTTAATAGTTGTTTAATAGAGTGTTGCCAGTTGTAGCACTCTACAAGTAGTCGAGTACTTTCATGGAATGGCAAAGAATAATATGCTTATTGCAGTAGCTTGGGTAGCATTGTAGCAATCTCTTGTCTAGCATTTCTTTTTAGCTGGATGATTCAGTTTTAACCCATTTAGTTAATTTGAGGTGATTGTTTTAGATTTATCTCTAATGGTGAATGGGTCAAACATAAAGAACATACGTAAAAGTGAAACATGTTGTATGGCTGAAAGTCACTCAAAATGTTACTCGAATGTTTTCAACCCATTTAAATTGGTTTTCTTCAAAAAATTATATATAATAATGGTTGAATTATCATACGTAATGTTATTACCAGTAAACTTCAAAAGAACGCCAACCAATGCTGACCTGTCTTCTCAGGCATTAAATCTGTTTTGACATGTTAACCCGCCCATTATACCACCTTTAGTTTTGACCTTATATTCAGTTGTCTTAGGTGTTACTTGAAATATCAAATCATTGAAATTATTTGAATAGGTTACGGAGGCTGAGCAAACTACAGCTGGTGGCTTGTTGCTAACACAATCAAGCAAAGAGAAACCCTCCACTGGCACGGTGAGTGTTAAACAAAAAATTCCAAATGTGTATATATTCACTAATGCTTGAGGGTCTGTACATAATGTGACACGTTAAATTTAAACAACTTGTGGAAGTCACGGTTAGGTTTAACCATGTTTGTTTTGTCTTGCGGGTGCAGGTTATTGCTGTGGGACCTGGTCCATTAGACGAAGAAGGAAACAGAAAAGAGCTCACAGTGTCTCCGGGGAACACTGTTCTTTACTCGAAATATGCTGGTAATGATTTTAAAGGGAGTGATGGTACAGAGTACATTGCTCTACGAGCAACAGATGTCATGGCTGTTCTTCCTTAATTGCTTTAGGAGAAACCGGTAATGTAATGAGACCTTAAAGAACATTTTTGGCAATGTGAGTGACTCCGAGAAGGTTCTAATTTGTAAGCGGAATATCAATATAATAAAAGTTGGTACCAAATAGTCCTTTTTTAATTGGAGTTACATATGCTTTTGCGTAACAATATTTGACCCAAACTATTAGAAAACATGCCACCAGTTAATGGACCATGGCTGAAATGAGTCAGAATTGGGTTAAGGAGCTGAAATGGCTAAAATAGCATACACAAACCTGTGTGTTCTCGTACATTGCCTGATTAAATTGTAGGAGCTGCTTCTTTGTCGAGGGTATTTGTATATGCATCATTATCTTCTCATCTTTTTTACACTTTGGTGTTAGTTATCTTTTCATTTGATGATTTCATTTTTTACTCTCTTTTTTTTTTTTTTTTTTTTTTTTTTTTTTTTTTTNTCTTTATGGATTGTTTTTAAAACGAACCTGTTGGCCCCTAACCAGCTACCATTATGAGTCCCATTACAGTTCGCGTAGGGGTCCGGATCTCTCCATGTTTATTTGCTGTACTTAATTTTTTGTATGGTCACTGTGCATCGTTATTGGTAAGTATAAATTTCAGTTTATGAAATGATAGATTATTCTACTCTCCTTTTTTTTTTTTTTTTTTTTTTTTTTTTTTGGCTTAATTATCCTTCCAACTAAACTATAAGGTGACAATGGCAAAATAAAGAGAACAGATGAGACTTGAGAGAATAAAATGGTGTCAACAAATGTTTCAGTTAATATGATCAGAAGGATTAGATTTTTTATTATATATAAATAAAGCTATTAGAATGTACAGTAGCATTTTAATAATATTCTCACTTGTGCGATTATTTTATTCATATGGGTACAGCTACCACTTCATGATTTGGAAATTTGCATGTTTGTGTTTCAGATGCCTTTTGAATTTTGACACTATATTATGCCCATAACTTTGGATTTTGGCTCGTGTAAATACGGGCGTTGGTAAGTCGAGTCGAAACATGTTATGTACCAACGGTCAAACAAAGTCCAAGTGGCATCTTTTAAATAAAGATCGTGACATGCACCTGTTAGCCATGTTAGTTGCTGACATGGTAGCCATGTGGTCATTTAGTNATTAGATTTTTTATTATATATAAATAAAGCTATTAGAATGTACAGTAGCATTTTAATAATATTCTCACTTGTGCGATTATTTTATTCATATGGGTACAGCTACCACTTCATAATTTGGAAATTTGCATGTTTGTGTTCTTACATTTAAAAGTTTCAGATGCCTTTTGAATTTTGACACTATATTATGCCCATAACTTTGGATTTTGGCTCGTGTAAATACGGGCGTTGGTAAGTCGAGTCGAAACATGTTATGTACCAACGGTCAAACAAAGTCCAAGTGGCATCTTTTAAATAAAGATCGTGACATGCACCTGTTAGCCATGTTAGTTGCTGACATGGTAGCCATGTGGTCATTTAGTAGCTTACGTGCCTAAGTTAGATAGTTTACTTTGAAAAACTCCGAGTGATCCATTTCTTGTCATTGTAATTTTTTTTATTTTTTTTCCCCTTAATCAGTATAACTGAATTATGTTACGACTCAAACGAGCTATTTTTACTCGATTCAGTTAGTGTGGACGTATGGTCCGGACTGGGCCAGGAATGGGTCAGGCCCGACAGACAGCGGCTCACTCTACGCCTAAACCCTAATCCATGCCTTATAAATATAGGGCTGGGATTCCATTCACAACAGAATACAACAGGTTACCCTAAACCTAACTATTATATGCTACATCGCATCGACACTAACTTGACCGTCGGAGGTGGATCCCGGGGCTACGGCCTCGGGTCCACTCCTAACGGGTTCTCTTTGTTGAACAGGTCTACTCAGGGCTCGAGAAGACGACTAACGGCCCAGGGAGAGTCGTTGAATCCAGCCCGCGCCAGATTATGTATCAACAAGTGGCGCCATCCGTGGGACATGACTACGACAAGTTTCGTGTTCTCACATCACCGGAAAGCAACCATCGAGTTC
The DNA here is from genome assembly GCA_014162995.1 of Artemisia annua. Taxonomy (NCBI): domain Eukaryota; kingdom Viridiplantae; phylum Streptophyta; class Magnoliopsida; order Asterales; family Asteraceae; genus Artemisia; species Artemisia annua. Next base: position 15,084 of record LBNU01022360.1, read on the forward strand.
AAAGGCCGCTTTCCATCTAAAATACGTGGCTAGTTAAACATCGTAGAACATCTCAATCGTATTCGTTGGCCTGATACACTGAATGTACACGTCCACAATATTTTCTAAAAATTAAAAAGATATCCCAATATTTTTTTGCGCATATCTTTTAAATATTCATAAGATTTTATGTAAATCTTTTAAACTTGGTAAATACGATTTTACCTATAACCGCATTAAGTCCGCACGATCGGACCTACTTTATCTTTTAGCCGCGAACAACGCAGTCACGATAAATCTACCCGCGTTAGGCCATGCGTTCGGACATCTTCGCAGATTGGCGCCATGAGCGCACTGTTACATACAGGCACCACGATGCTAGTCAATCGCCATGAGCGCACGCAGACAAAAGCCGTGGTCATCTGCGATCATACACAAACGTTAGGGTCTATGCGGTCACGATACATCCACTTGCGTCTGTGCGCGCGCTTGAAACTATTAGTTGCGGTCACGCTACGTCCATCCGCGCCATTGTTTTTATTATAATAAAACAGAAAAAAAATCAATCAATTGCCATGAGCGCACTGCGTTCGGACATCTTCGCAGATTAGCTACGTGCTACTTTTTTTTTATGTAGTTTGTAAAACCTCACGATAGGTGTAATTCGTATGCTATGTGCTATATATTGCTTCGCGCTAATTTTTTACTTCAATAGTTTTATATGTTGCGATTCGCGGCATATACTTTTAATATTTGCATTAAGTGTTTTTCAGGATTTGAATAACTAAGTTTAATGCTCCTACACGAGTAGCACCATCAAACTTGGGGGGCTACCAGGGTATATCCTACTACTGTTTTCGTACGCGTCACGCAGGTATATTTGGAAGCAGATCGTACGTAAGAGGTATTGCAAACCCGGTACAAAGACAGATTTAAATATTCGCACCACCTTACCGCAGAGGAGACGTCCTCTGTCGCTTGTAAAGGTGGATGTAATGTTCGCGCACAGCGCGCATTTTTGTCGCGAACAACGCGCACTTTTGACGCGCACAGCGCACATTTTTGTCGCGGACAACGCGCACTTTTGTCGCGCACCGCACGCACTTTTGTCGCGGACAACGCGCACTTCTGACACAGAAGCACGTCTTCTGTCGCACCATGCTGCATCGCTACTGGTACAAAAGGTACGCCCTTACCCAGGATGCAGCATACGAGATCCGCCTTCACCATTGTGAGACAATCACAATCGCAATCCCAGTGCGTACTGTCACATTTGGGCTGCGCAGTATGGTCCGTCCTATGCGCACACCTGAGTTGCGCACACATTGGCCATGCCGTCATGGTTGATTGGGCCTACGCGGCCATGAACAGAACTTAAGTCTAGCATAACATAGCCATGCACTATGTCACACTAGACTTGGGGGGCTTGTGGACGTATGGTCCGGACTGGGCCAGGAATGGGCCAGGCCCGGCAGACAGCGGCCCACTCTACGCCTAAACCCTAATCCATGCCTTATAAATATAGGGCTGAGATTCCATTCACAACAGAATACAACAGGTTACCCTAAACCTAACTATTATATGCTACATCGCATCGACACTAACTTGACCGTCGGAGGTGGATCCCGGGGCTACGACCTCGGGTCCACTCCTAACGGGTTCTTTTTGTTGACAGGTCTACTCAGGGCTCGAGAAGACGACGAACGGCCCAGGGAGAATCGTTGAATTAGCCCACGCCAGATTATGCATCAACAGTTAGTATGACCGATTGCCACCACAAATAGTAGAGTTATTTATTGATTTCTTTCCTAATCTTCATGTACTTGAAGAAGTTTACGAGTGGGGAACAGATTCGGACCCGTGCTACACGCATGATGGTTTCTCTTACGATTGGTCATCCGAAGCAGGTGGACTTGATTAATGTAGAAAAATGTACATTTAATTGTTTATAAGGATTTTTATTTTTATTTTTTTATTTGTTATTATATTTTTTTGGCAAAATAGAATTTATATAGATATTATGAGACTTCAACGATGTTGAAGTGCAAATTACAAACACTTTACCAGACATCATTAGTGCAATACTAACTACATTTGATGCAACAAATTAAATATTTCAATGAAGATCCCAATGTTGATTAATCAAAATGTAATATTGCGAAGAATGACACACTTTTTGCTCAACTGCACATAGAAACGCTTTTTGTTTGACAATTGTTACTGCTTTGACCAACTAAAGAACTTATAATTAAACGTCGCCTCGTTTCTTGCTAATCAAATGTGCTAAATGGCATAAGGACCGATTAAAATTCCATATGCTGCGAAAGTTTGTTGACATACATTCGCTCCAATTTTGAACAAATTATGAACTTGATCTTGGCAATACCCAAGACATGTTGCACCATCTGAACACCTAAACCAGAAATGACCATTTGCAATGCAACAACAAGTGATCAACTGTTTTATGTAGATGAACCGCACCAGGAACATGTTGCATGATTGATGTTTACTATGATGTTTCTATGAAAAAGTAAATGTTTTACCGGTATTCGCTGGTAGGCCGGTGGCAAGCTAACCATGTGAAGCCTTGGATTTATTAAGGAATACCTTGTGTCCACATAAATTTAAGTGTCTTTGGCTGAGTTTGTTGATGTACCACTTCATACGCCATGATGGTAGAGTAAGTTGAAGACTCTGTTGGTTTCAATGTTACTATATCATTTACAAATGGCTGGGTAATAATACGATGTAGGAGTGTGAACAAGGCTTCCAGCTGGGACTTCTGAACCGAGAGTAAATTCGTTGAAAATACGACATGCCATACAATTTCATTTGCGGGACTCGAGTCATAAAACTCACGTACCTACCCATATCTATTAGCGGCTAAATGAAATAAGTTTGGAAATAAGCTTCTTAATGTTTCATCACTTGCCCAAATATCATACCAAAAGGAAATACGATCTCCATTACCACACTTCCATTTCCACATGTTGTATCCTAAAGCAGAAGCCATGAAATCAGGATTCTGTAAACTTAAAATTCCATTCCATACCTGAGATAACTTTGGATTATTTTTTGCATCAATGTTATAAATCGGCTTTCCTTGAATCATTCTTCCATAATGATATTTTATGAGAGCTTTCCGAATTTTCGTCTTATTGTCGTTGTACCTACACCACCACTTCCCAAGAAGAACCAAGTTTGTTTTGTTCGAAGTGGCATAATGCCAAGCTCTTTTTCTTGCCTTGGAAGACATACTTTACTCTAAGCCATCAATAATATCTTGGACCTTGAACAACTTCCGCCCCATAGAAAATTTCGTCTGAATCATTCTAGTTGTTTAACGACACCTTTAGGAGCAAGAAATAAGGACATATTATGTGCAGGTAAGCTATTCAACATCGAGTTAATCATTACTATTCGCCCACCAAACGATGAAAACCTCCCTTTCCGGCCTTTCAATCTGTGTCTGAATCTGTCAATAATTTTTGTTCAAGTAGATACCAATCTAGGAATAGCAACCATCAACACAACCAAGTATTCAAAAGGAAGGGCACCAATAAAGCAATTGAAGTTATGAGTTAACATTTCCAACTCTTCATCACTGAGATTAACACCAAACATAGCCATCTTAGCAAATTTCACCTTTAGGCCAGATAACCAACTAAACAATTCCAAAACATCTTGGAAATCCTTTCATTTCTTTAAAGATGGGTAGGCAAAGAGAAACATATCATCGGCTAATTGAATTTGAGATAGACATAAAAGAGTCATCAATTTTAATTATTTTTACCAACCCCACATTGATTGCTTTCTTTATCATCTTGCTAAACACCTGTATAATTAAAATGAACAGGAAATGGTAAATATGACCCCTTTGCCGATGACCTCTCTCCATAGTTGCTTCAGAAATTGGAGATCCATTAACAATAACAGAGAATCTGACTTCGATGATACCTTTAATCCAGCTTATAAACCGTATACCAAAGCCTATAGCCTTTATAGTTTAATCAAAAAAACAATGAGAAGATGTGTCATAAGCTTTTTTGAAGTCAAGCTTCACCATTACACCGGGGATCTTCTTTTTTTCAAACAAAACCACAATTCATTCACTAACGTAGCACAATCAAATAATTGTCTATTTGGAACAAACGCCCCTTGGTTTTCACTCACAATCAAATGAAGAACCTTTCTCAGCCTTAATGCTAAAATCTTTGATATTATCTTATAAGGAGCAATTAATCAAGCTTATCTGGTGTGGATGTTTCAATTCTTTTGGTTTGTTTGCCTTTGGGATTAAGACAATGAAGCTAAAGTTAAAACCTTTCGGGAGCAATGCGTTAATTCACTCAACATCTTTGGTTTTTTTTTTCTTTTTGCAAAAAAATAAAAAATAAATAAATAATAATAGTGATAATAATAATAATAATAATAATAATAATAATAATAATAATAATAATAATAATAAAGTATAGGCCGATTTTTCTAAGATATTATATAACTAAAATGTCAAATAATGGTATCATTTTTTTTGCACAATACTATTGATATTTTGAGAGTCGCATATTTCTTTTTATAAAAGTTTAGTATATATGTGCACTAGCTACAAGCCCGCCCGTTGCGCGGGTAGCTTTAAAAATCATTCAATATAAAATTAGTAACATATTTTTTAAGATATCTTTAAACTTAATATGTTGACAATAAAAAATAAGTTTATGTGAGTCATGATCGTAAAAAGAAAAAAGATACATATCAACTATAGTTGGGAATGGAAACGAACAAAGATACTCATAATCTATGAAGAACTTCTTTATACACAACACTTGTTGTAGCATTAGTGTAGTTACCATCTTTGCCACAACACCTTAAGACCTTTTTTGCTCTTTACTCTTGAAACGACCACATAAAGTTGTCCATGTGAGAAAATCGAGCATTCCAAATAAAGTCCAACCTTTGCAAATGTTTGACCTTGACTTTTGTTTATTGTCATGGCAAAAGAAACAGAAATTGGGAACTTTTTTTTAAAGTTGAAAAGGCATTTCTTATCGGACGGGGATATTATCATCCGAGGAATAGCACAAACATCGCCCAATTTACCTCCTGATATAACCTTTGCCTCGATGTTATTGGTCCCCATTCTCTAAACTTGTAACCTGGTCCCATTACACAATCCACCTCTTTTATCAATGTTGCGCAAACACATTACAAGAGCACCGATATTTAAAGCTAACTTATGGTTTGGAATGCCGGAACATTTGATTGTATTTAGAAATTCGGTTGAGTACAACGGCTCATTGTAGTTGAAATCAACATCAATATCCGAAACTATATCCGAACTATGATAAATCTTCTCTCGACTCATTATAGTTGAAATTCAAATGAGTACAATTCAGTTAATAAGTTAATCACATATGTCATGCTTATTAAGTTAAAAAGTATACTAACCTTTAAAGCAAAAACAAATCCGTATAACAAACATGTTGCCTTGTATGCTGAGCCCTTGATTACAAATTGTTTCAAATGTTCCTTTCGACGCTTTGAAACCACATTATAAACCCTGTCGTGAAACTTTAACCACATATGCTCCCCCAAGGAAAAGCATCTCACGCATAAAAATCATCAACTAAATTGACAATCTCGTTTGCATTACATGTCTAAGCTCCTGGCTCATAAAAACAAAATCTAATGCTAGGAGCAAACAAATAAGCACAACATCATCATCTGATATGTAGTTAAAATCATTATCGGTCTGAACAAGTGTTAAAAGATCAGTCCCCTTTAATCTACTGATTTATGGAAATACACAGTTACGGAAACTAAAC
>LBNU01022360.1:21288-36063 GCA_014162995.1 Artemisia annua
TTTACAAGTATACTTTTAATTTTATGAGTTTATATTAAGCCTATGATCATCCCCTTGTTATCCCACTAATTTTATGAATACTAGGACCCCATGACACCCTAAGAAGGTGTATGGTAGGATTGAGTACTTGTGGAGTTGATTGAAAGTGTTTTGGTTAAGTTTTGAATCAAGAAAAATAGTTTTGACGATATATATAAACTTGCTGTCCATTTTTGTAAATTCCAGAAAAATAAAGGGGCTGTGGTGAAATTTGGTTTTCATATTTAGAAAATACTTTCAAAAACGAAACCGTAGCCGCTAGAATCACTAAAAGATCATTTACGATGAGAAAGTTATACTAAAAACGAGTTAGCGACGAAAACTATATTTTCAGAAAATTACTTGCTGTCCCACGTTTTTCAATGGCAAATCTGAAGCGTTAGCCGTAATCTAGCCGTCCCGAATTATCAAAAATATATTAGTATGTTGTCCCACGATTTCGGGGATATAAAGAACGTAGAAAACAAGCTTATAACAAAGAAGATACAAACGTTTGATGTCCGACGAAACATATACTATTTTGGCAGCTTTGCTATAATAGAAATTTCCTAAGTGTTAAACACTATATTTTTCAAGTAACAACATCTGGAGCTATATTTCTTATCCGTCGAGGCACGTACGATCAAAAGTTAAACAAGACTACATCTAGACATTATTACAAGGTTTTCAAAAACGCCAAGCTTGAACATTAACACTTAACGTACTATATTTCACGACTAATTTTGTGAAGCCGTTTGGACATATTTTTCTAAAGTTAGAACAATGTTAAACTACGCCGAAAACGTTATATTTACTAATAAAACACTAAACGATAAACGTTATTTTCAAAAACTACAAGTGGTATTGATAACGTACGTATACGCATGTGTAACATTGTTTCATTTCTTACATTGGAAACACTTCATTCATATTAGGTTGCTGTTAAGGAATCGAGCCTATTTTTGTTCAATCACTAGCCTTTTGTATCTGTTGCATAAGGTGAGTATTCAATAACCCCCTTTTCCGTACTATTTTATATCGCTTTGGGGTGGATGCANTATACGCATGTGTAACATTGTTTCATTTCTTACATTGGAAACACTTCATTCATATTAGGTTGCTGTTAAGGAATCGAGCCTATTTTTGTTCAATCACTAGCCTTTTGTATCTGTTGCATAAGGTGAGTATTCAATAACCCCCTTTTCCGTACTATTTTATATCGCTTTGGGGTGGATGCATGAACTATACTTAAACTATATTGTTTACATATACATGAACTTGGATAACTTTTGTTTCACTACTTATACTTGTGATAATTCATTTTAGCTTGTCTCAAACTCTTGAACTTGACTTGCACCTTTGAACTAGACCTAAGCTCTTGAACTTAACGTACTATACGTATTATGACCTAAAGCCTCCCAGGTCCGGAGCAGAACGTCTCATTATGTATGGAACGTTCTCAATCTAAAGTCTCCCATGTTCGGAGCATTCTTAATAAATCTCGCCAAGTCGGTGGAGTGACTAATAAATCTCGCCTAGGTGGTGGAGTGACATAACGTCTCCCTTGTGTGAAGCAACATAACGTCTCCCTTGTTTGGAGCAACACTATAACGTCTCCCTTGTTCGGAGCAGGTTTGACTTATTATATACTTGGTACTTATTGTGAACTATATTGACCACTTGTGCTTGACTACCAGACCTACAACTATCTTAGCAGTGGGTTGTGAACACACAGGTTGCAAGTCTTGTATGGCCGAGGCTTGGAACTGAGTGGATTCACAACGCCTTTGCTGTGTGAACATTCTTTAAAGGTTTTTCATACTATAAAACGTGTATACTCACCAACTATTTTCATAGTTGACCCGTTTTCCTCTCATGCATTTCAGGTGATCGTCAGTAAGTTTCTTCAGGGTCTTTGCATAATGAAGTTTTCACATGTCACTACTGTTCCTTATGTATTACAAATCTATCTTTTGGGAACTAAACTTTGTATTTTAAGTTGCCGATGTCGGCTATAACAATGTTGTAATAACATACTTTTTACTTAATGTAAATTATGGTATTGTTCTATATCTCTTTTGTGATGATTATTGATCGTGTTGCACCTCGTGTTTCCGCTTTAGCGGGGTGTGACACCAAATAACACTGTTTCTAAATATATTATAATGTTCCTAAATATATTATAACGTTCCTCTTTGAAAGAAACTTTTTTCCTATGGTTGTAAGTAGGTATAACCTAGTTTGGATAGTTACCTTGGTATCATAAACCTAAATTAACAAGAAAATGATAATTATAATAATACAAATATGCAAACCGTTATTAACCAAAAACAGGAAAAAAAAAATAATTATAACTTAACATGAATTTAGGTAACCAAAACACAAAAAAATGTAACTTACACGTTGTCGTCTTGCAGCCATTATTAAACAAAAAAAACCACATATCCACAAACTTAATCGTATTTAGGAACTGAAGATGGTAGGTTTTAGGCTAGATCTTGACTTTAGGGATGTGATTTAGTGTGTGTGAGTGATAGATTGTGTGTTTGTGTTTGAAATATGGCACACTATTCGAGGAATATTTACAAAAAAAGGTCGAAGATATTTTGTTACTTCCTAAGAAAAAGTGCAATTATTACCCCACGTGGGTCGAGCAACACTCGGTTGAGGAACCGACGGTCGCACATTTAGTTTGGTATAAGACGAAATGTATGTGGGTCACCAAATGATTAGACGGAAGATTGTCTTGTACTTTATGTCGGACACGTGTCGAGCATTTATAGCGGTTGCACAGTCGAGTGGTTGCACATGACCAAAATGGGAACATGACATTTTTAGCTACTAGATTGTTGACCAAGCTTGACTTTTTGGCTTATTTTTTGAATTTTCTCTATTTTAAAAACATCCATACAATTACAAATACATGTTATTATACAAACAAATAAAACACACAAAGTTCTATACAATTTATATGAAAACGAGTTGATGCTACATATGGTTTTAAAAACCGGACCAGACCAACAAGTTCAACCGGTTTAACTAGGAATCGGAGTCACCACCGGAAACGAACCTGAGAGGACCGTCAGAACCGGTAAAAACGGATTAATCGGGCTGTACCAAGATAATTTCTTTTTGTTTCTCTGAGCTCGTCATTGTTATTTTGTTCGTGTCTGGACTTTAATCACAGGGTACCCGCTACTGCAACGCGCGAATATCTATTTAATTCGAAGTATTTAATTAAAAATTAAAACAAAACTTGTAAGAACACATGACCCCTCGTGGTCCCGTAAGTTTTCTCAGACAATGCCATCCGCTGGCGCCAAGACCACACCTGTGGTCGCGTTTTCGGGTCTGGCGCCGTCATGACCCGTCTAAATGGTCTAGTATTTTTTTGGTTGTATTTGTATTTTGGGTTTTAATAGGCTATGTATAGGCCGTAGGGTGCACGTTGACTTCAAATTTTGATGTTGTAAGAGAGATAAGTGTCATAAAAGAAAGGGTGTTTTTGATGTTGCGGAGAATACTGATGTTATGAAAAAAGGAGATATCTTGACTATAATTTTTGTAGCTAATTGGTTACATATTTAACAAAAAATACACTATCAATAAATCAGAAACCCACAGAAAACAATCATGACCCACAAAATAATTTAGGGACCATATTTATAGCATAAAATTATAGCCGATTAGCTAATTGTACATGAGAAAATATGCTCATTTGACGTAACTTTCCTCTCAGCGCACTATGCTCTTTTTTTTTTGAACAAAAAAAAAAAATTGACTACTACAGTATAATTTTTATAGCACTATGCTCTTACTAAACCAAAAAGGAAGCCACAAACAGGGAAAGTTTTTTACTTTTTATCTCTTTTTGTTGGAAAAATGTGTTGTTGACTGAGTGGAGTTGAGTGGGTTGTTGTTGTTTGAGGTTTTGGGACCTTATTGAATAGTCTCGGGAATTGGCTTCTACATTGGCTGCTTGCTGTTTGTGTGGCTCATTTCACAAACCCCATCAAAAGAATCATTTTTTTTCTATGTTTAGTTTTTGTCTTCTTTCAATACACACACACACCTTTTTCTACTCATCTAAGATCATAATATTTCAATTTCCATAATTCAACCATCTTGATTTTGCAATATTAAGGTAAATTCAAATTCATTAATCTTTCTTTATCAAGATGCATACTTTTTTAGAATCTGAAACATACCCTTTTGATTTGAAGTGAAACTATTAGTACCCATATTGTTCTTTTCAATAAAGATGCTTAATTTGAGCAATTTAAGCATACCCATTTGATTTATATTAACAAAGATGTTAATTTAATATATTTTGTATATTTGTGAATGGTTTGTAAATAATTTGGTTTTGATAAAGTGATAGGGATAGATCATAGGATTATAAGATCTGTTTGAATAGTTTGTAATGGTGTTTGATGATAAAACATGTGGATCAAAGATGCTTTTAGCTTTGCCTGATGATATATTCGCGGTTGTGACTCGATCATTAACGCCGAAAGACGTGTTTAATCTTTCGGTGTGTTGCCGGAGTCTTTATGTTCTTGCAAGTTCTGATAAGGTCTGGTTAACACAATGTGAATTGCTGGGAGTGATTCCGCATAAAGATCTTATCGAATGGCGAAAAGGGGTTAATTCTTATAAATCCCTTTGTAGGTTTCTTGTTAGCGTTCAGCCAATAATTGGGATTTGGGTTCACCAAAATCCTGAACTTGGTAATGTAGTTTATGTCATGCCTGGTTTCATTTCTGTTGTTGGATGTCGAATCATCCCACAAGAGCTTGGACCCTTAGGAATTGAGGAAGGACCGATTTTATGGTCACCTGTGTTTGAAATCATTGGTGATGTTGATGGATCGTCTGCATTTCTTCTTCATGGTAGAGAACGGGATAATAATTACATGTATCCTGGTTCCATTAAAGGTGTAGACCGAAACTGCAATGTGTTATTGCTCGAGGTTGAACCACGCCTACAAAAAGATGGGGGCAAATTGCTACATAGCAAAAGTTTCGTTGGTAACCCAAATCATGTGGATAAAGAACTTTCCAGAAAGATTTGTCCATCTGAACGCAGGGTTTCTAAGTCACAAAGGTTTAATGGAAAGAAACCATGTGTTCCTTTCAGTCGTTTAGCTTTTAGTGACAGAAGGAAACTAATAGAAACTGTAACAAGCCAAATTCGTGTTAAAGTAGCACAGCCTGCGGATGGGTTATCTTTTCCTTGCTTAGAAACTGACGATATGAAAAGATTAAGTGAAAGGCGTGCACGAGTAATTCAGATGTATAAGCATGATCCTACCCAATCAGATTTGGCAGAAATCAGGAAGTTTCTTGATAATTCTCAGCTTAGCAGAGACATTTATCGGATGCAAAGTTCTAAAAAGAAATCATTTGTTGGGTATTTTAGGGATAGTTTCAAACAAATAATCGGGAAATCAAGCTCCAATAGGACATCAAGTGGTGAAAACAATAAATATGCACAGTTTCAGGAGTTCTTGCGGTCTGGAGATACAATAGGACTTACATTGCATGCTTCAACTGCAAGATTATCATCTTATCGAGCATGGCCAAATATGCACGATAGTCGATTTGCACTATACAAGTTGCCCAAACAGGAGCCATTGACAGGTCAAGAACACGCGGGATTGTGGGGTGGAACTTTTGGTTGGCCACCCGGGAGACCGTCTGCTGATAAAGCAGGAAAAGCTTTGTTCTTTTTGTTGCTGTCATATGACGTATCTCAGGATGGTCGACGTGTTCTTATTGGAACTAAAATTTTGGAAGGGACCCACTATGTATTGCACCCAAATGGATCTGCCATGTTTATAGTGGATATCAATGAACCTTCGGTGGAGCCATTCCCATGGGAGTGTGATGGAGAGTCCAATGTTCTTGATTTAAAAGAGGCGTTTAGTGGTGAAGGTATTGCAAATGGATATGGGTTTAGGTATCCGGGGTCTAAGCCTGGCTCGCTTTTTGTGTTTGAAGATGGAATGCTTGTTTTCATGTGGAAAGAGTCTCGGGCTGTGTTGACTTTGCAGAGGGTCAATTTGCAAGATCTGTTGAAGAAAGGCGAACGGATACCTCCTCTTCCACCTATTTCAAACTTTTCGTATTTGACCAAGTCCTACTCAAACGTGTATGCTGGATTCTCAAATCAAACATCTTCAGCTAGGTATGTTTATTTTCACCAATGATAGCATCTTTATATCTGTTTCCATTCATATGATTGTGAAATACATTTTTTCAGCATGCCGTGTGATGCAAATTGAAACAAGTCTTCCTACAATTATATTTAAGTTACTATCAAATTATGTCACAAAAACTATCTATGAGATGTAAGACGTGTAATGAAGAGCGTGATGCTTTCAGTTAGTCAAATTAGTTGGAGGTCAGTTTGAAATTGCCAAGTGGAAATCATTCGAGTACAAGGAAGGATATGGTCAATTCGCGTCTGTTTTATCTTATAAATGATTGTATTGGTTTAGGGGCTTTTTCAACGAGGATGGAGTTGAAGAAACCACTGGAGTCGTAGCTACAAGAAATTCGTGTTCTGGGATTCGTATTGGAAGGATGTAGGAGTTATTGATTCTTCCATGTTATGTTTTTTGTGCTAAATTATGTGTAATAAATACTGTTTTTTAAAATTGCATATGTTACAGTATAATGTTCATTGCACATATCATTAAATTATTAAATTCACTAGATGTTTCAACTTATGATGATGACCCTGCACATACATTTTCGCAGGTAGGATCGTTTATGACCGATGATGCCTGTGAACCTTCTGTATGCTACACCACTCGATCTGATGATGCTTGAGCTTCTTAAACATGGTCAATGTAAAGGTAACGTTGTATGTATGTGATATGCGAGAAGCTTGCTTATATAAAGAATAGCATTATAACTATACGACATATGACCTGATATACAGTCTGTTGATCCATTAAATTATAATATACTCGAATCTTGTAATTCTGCAAGTTAGTACATATGAACAATGCTTCTAAACCGGTACATGTGTCGAACTCGACTATATATGATTGTACTTTATGGCTACATATTGCAAGGAAACTTCAAGTTCCTTGATACTTGCATTATAGTGTTGTGATATGTAAAAAAAATTACCATCCCCTGTTTGGCAAACTGTCGATTTATTCCTATTTTATAGGCCATTTCTAACCACCGGTTAATAATTAGGACTTACAACCGGAATGCAAATAAGGGTGCTCCTCTACGATTATAATCCATCAAGGTGACAACAGAACATTTATAGCAATATACAGTGTTTGTGCATATTTTTATGCTTATAAGCATACTTTGTTTCGGGCTTTCGGCTTATGCATATCGGCTTAGAAGACATTAGCCGAAAACATATAAGCTTATAAGCAGGGACGGACCTACATTGGTGTCGGGTGTGGCATAGGCTACACCCGATTTTAAGTCACGAAGTGCAAAAGTTTTCAAAAAATGTTAATTTTTGGTATGAGCAACCCAAGATAATTTTATTTTGCTACTTTCGTTTTTTATGGTGTAACTTAGCTAACTCAAATGACAATTGTACAACACCCCTTTAAAAATAAAAATCCTTGGTCCGTCCCTTCTTATAAGCCCATAAATAAGCTTAAACAAACACACCCTTAGATCCAACCAATTAAACATGAGTTAGCTACATATTTTGTCCTTGTGATTTTGACATAGAACATTTTTTTGTTATTAAATAAGATTATAAACTATTCTTATAGTCGACAAATCTTGCATTTTTCGTCTTTTTGGCTGACGGGTAGTGACCTTTTAAATGCCCCGTGAGGGTATTTTGTCTTTCCTCTTCTCACCTCTTGAAGAATGAATTTCACATTTGGGAGGGATAACATTTTTCATCAAAAAACAGCATAACAAATCCCCACATCAAGTGACAAAAGCTTTTGACAAAGCTTGATCCATTTGAAATGCTCTAAAGTCTTTGCGCATGAGGTCATTTTGGTCATTTGACACATGCTTCATTTTCAACCCTCTATATACTTTCAGAAACATGAAATATGTTACAATGACCAAAATCTAAATTAAGCAACTGTTTAATACAATTTAATATAGATCTTTAAACCAAAAATTAAAATATCAAAACGAACAAAAGTTTGTAAGTAACACCAGATCTATGCCACCAATGCTCAACCTCCTGGTTTGTTTTTCATAAATTGTAAGTTACACCAGATCGCCAGACCACAACATTTTTCAAGCACCAAACCACACCGCTTTCGGTCGGAACCGTCCCCAACATCGTTGGTCATAAATGCGCTGATTAGACCCACCTCCACCTTCGTATAATCTGTTTGTTTCGATTTGAGTTTCAGTTTTGAATTAGGTTTCAAGTAGGGGTGTCCAAAAGAACCGAGGAACCAAAAGAACCGAGGAACCGTACCAGTACCGTACCGGAACCGAACCGTATATTAGAACCATGGTAAGGTTCTTGGTTCCTAAAATTCCAAATTTTCGGTTCTCGGGACGGTTCGGGTCGGAACCGTCCGGTTCCGGTTCTTTCCCGAAAGAACCGACTACTTTGAGAATATGCAATTTCATAGGGTTTATTTGGGACATTGTGTAATGTGTATAGCATTTTAAGGAAAAAAAAAAAAAAAAAANTCTGTATGCTACACCACTCGATCTGATGATGCTTGAGCTTCTTAAACATGGTCAATGTAAAGGTAACGTTGTATGTATGTGATATGCGAGAAGCTTGCTTATATAAAGAATAGCATTATAACTATACGACATAGATATACAGTCCGTTGATCCATTAAATTATAATATACTCGAATCTTGTGATTCTGCAAGTTAGTACATATGAACAATGCTTCTAAACCGGTACATGTGTCGAACTCGACTATATATGATTGTACTTTATGGCTACATATTGCAAGGAAACTTCAAATTCCTTGATACTTGCATTATAGTGTTGTGATATGTAAAAAAAATTACCATCCCCTGTTTGGCAAACTGTCGATTTATTCCTATTTTATAGGCCATTTCTAACCACCGGTTATATAATTAGGACTTGCAACCGGAATGCAAATAAGGGTGTTCCTCTACGATTATAATCCATCAAGGTGACAACAGAACATTTATAGCATAAGCCCCAACACATAAGCTTATAAGCAGGGACGGACCTTCTCACCTACATTGGTGTCGGGTGTGGCACAGGCTACACCCGATTTTAAGTCACGAAGTGCAAAAGTTTTCAAAAAATGTTAATTTTTGGTATGAGCAACCCAAGATAATTTTATTTTGCTACATTCGTTTTTTATGGTGTAACTTAGCCAACTCAAATGACAATTGTACAACACCCTTTTAAAAATAAAAATCCTTGGTCCGTTCCTTCTTATAAGCCCATAAATAAGCTTAAACAAACACACCCTTAGATCCAACCAATTTAGTTACATATTTTGTCCTTGTGATTTTGACATAGAACATTTTTTTGTTATTAAATAAGATTATAAACTATTCTTATAGTCGACAAATCTTGCATTTTTCGTCTTTTTGGCTGACGGGTAGTGACCTTTTAAATGCCCCGTGAGCGTTATTTTGTCTTTCCTGTTCTCACCTCTTGAAGAATGAATTTTACATTTGGGAGGGATAACATTTTTCATCAAAAAACAGCATAACAAATCCCCCTCACATCAAGTGACAAAAGCTTTTGACAAAGCTTGATCAGTTGATCCATTTTAGATGCTCTAAAGTCTTTGCGCATGAGGTCATTTTGGTCATTTGACACATGCTTCATTTTCAACCCTCTATATCAAGGCTCTCAAACTCGCGAGTTTACACGTAAGATCGTACGATCTTACGTGCACACCAGTCAAAATCGTGTAGGATCGTGGTAGGATCGCATCTGAGGTAGGATCGTAAGTAAGATCGTAGGNTTTTTTTTAGTCCATCCCACTTGCTTAGGCCAAAAAAACAAACGTGTGTTTTACTAATGTCTAGTGAGTAAACCACTATTGTTTCATTTTCTAAATAGATTTAGTTTATAAATAGTTTTCTACTTTTCTAAATAGATTATAGTTAAAAAGTGTTCAATAATTTAATTTATTTTACTTCACTGTGATTAAACTAATCAAACGGTATGTTTTGGAATGCCACTTATGAAACGTTTGTTTATTGAAATCATGTTGATGGCTCGTATGTTTTGAGACATTTAGGACCTATGTTATTTAATATAATTCCACTAAATCGTTAATGTAACGATTGAAACTTGATTTTTTTGTGTTTTACTATTACTTTGGTGTTTGAAATTTGAACTTTGTCATTTTCAATAGGATATTATATG
The DNA here is from genome assembly GCA_014162995.1 of Artemisia annua. NCBI lineage: Eukaryota > Viridiplantae > Streptophyta > Magnoliopsida > Asterales > Asteraceae > Artemisia > Artemisia annua. The sequence continues at coordinate 31,645 of LBNU01022360.1, forward strand.
AATTTATCTTTGACGTTGAGTAGAAATGTAAAACTGTTTGACTTGTATATCATTTGCTTACAAAATATGACAAATTGGTAGGATCGTAGGATCGCGATCCGATCCTACGATCTCGATCTTGCAAAGACAAAAACGATCCTGCGTGGGATCGCGATCTTGACAGCCTTGCTCTATATACTTTCAGAAACATGAAATATGTTACAATAACCAAAATCTAAATTAAGCAACTGTTTAATACAATTTAATATAGATCTTTAAACCAAAAATTAAAATATCAAAACGAAAAAAAGTTTGTAAGTTACACCAGATCTATGCCACCAATGCTCAACCTCCTGGTTTGTTTTTCATAAATAGTAAGTTACACCAGATCGCCAGACCACAACATTTTTCAAGCACCAAACCACACCGCTTTCGGTCGGAACCGTCCCCAACATCGTCGGTCATAAATGCGCTGATTAGACCCACCTCCACCTTCGTATAATCTGTTTGTTTCGATTTGAGTTTCAGTTTTGAATTAGGTTTCAAGTATTGCTTTTTTTAACCATAGTCCTTGACATTATGTTTAGACATGCTCTAAGTAATCAATAAACTTTCCGTTTTCTAAATACAAGAGGAGAAATGATTATTATACCCAAATAATATATGTCTAAAGGACCTCACAAACCAATTAATACCGGGATGGGAAGTGAGAAGCGATATGAAGATTATTTATAACTATGTGTAAGCTGTTGTTCATTAAAGTTGTCTACTTATGATTAGGGTGGAAACGAGCCGAGCTGAGCCGCTCGTGAAAAGCTTAGGATTAGATTGGTAAAAAGCTCGAACGAGCCGAGCCTATACAAGCTCGATCCTAAGTTTGAGCTTATCTAATAATCAAGCCTGTGCACAGTTAGCTTTATATATAAACTTCAATTAGGCCTACGAGCTTAAACGACCCTCAGAAATAAACACGTACATATATTGTGTATACGTATGGCGAGCTCAAACCTAGTGTCTTTAATGAGCCGAGTTTAAGTTTAGCTTTATTTCATTTAACGCGTCATAAGAGTTACTCGAGCCCGAGCTGAGCCCAAGCTTGTGAAAATTTTCATGAGCCGAGCTTGAGCTAAAAACACGAGGCTTGAAATAAGCTCAAGCCTGAGCTCAAGATTTTAAATTATAAACGATCTGAACCTGAGCTTTGACTGATTCGGCTCGTGACTGCCACTACTTATGATGAATTTTAAATATGGGAAAAACTATTGTTTAAATTTAATGTAATGTGTTTGTTTCATTAAGATGTTTTAGGTCTGAATCTGACTACCCATCTTACCAGTAAGAGGTGGCTAAAAAGTCTAAATCTGAACGAAATAATGTTGTTTGTTTTTATATATCTGTCCGAATGATTTTAAGTGCTCTTATTTGCAATTTATTTAAGTAATTTACGTTTTCGTCCGTTTTTTACGTTTCCATTCGTTTTTTCACGCTTTCGTCCATTTTTTCACGTTTTCGTCAGATTTTTTACGTTTTCGTTAGATTTTTTATGTTTTCATCCGTTTTTTTACGTTTTCGTCCGTTCTTTACCTTTTCGTCAGTTTTTTTACGTTTTCACCCCGTTTTTTACGTTTTCGTCCGTGTTTTCACGTTTTGGTCCGTTTTTTCACGTTTTCGTCCGATTTTTAACGTTTTCGTTCGATTTTTTTACGTTTTCGTCTGTTTTTTTTACGTTTTCGTCCATTTTTCCACGTTTTCGTTAGATTTTTGAACTTTTTCGTCAGATTTTTTCTGTTTTCGTCCGTCTTTTCACGTTTTCGTCTGATTTTTCATGTTTTCATCCGATTTTTTACGTTTTCGTCAAATTTTTTACGTTTTCGTATGTTTTTTTACGTTTTCGTCCGGTTTTTCACGTTTTCGCCAGATTTTTTTTACGTTTTCATCCTTTTTTTTTACTTTTTCGTCCGTTTTTTTACGTTTTCGTCTATTTTTTACGTTTTCGTCCATTTTTTCACGTCTTCGTCAGATTTTTTTAACGTTTTCGTCAGATTTTTTACCTTTTCGTCAGATTTTTACGTTTTCATCCGATTTTTTACGTTTTCGTCCGTATTTTTTATCTTTTTATCAGTTTTTTTACGTTTTCATCCGTTTTTTACGTTTTCGCCCGTTTTATACGTTTTCGTAAGTTTTTTATTTATTTATTTATTTTTTTATTTTTATGTTTTCATATGTTTTTTACGTTTTCATCCGTTTTTTTTACGTTTTCGCAAGTTTTTTTATGTTTTCGTCCGATTTTTAACGTTTTCATCTAATTTTTCGTGTTTTCGTCCATTTTTTCACGTTTTCGTATGTTTTTTTTTCCGTTTTCATCAGTTTTTTTTTTTTTTTTTATGTTTTCGTCTGTTTTTTCACGTTTTCGTCAGATTTTTCACGTTTTCGTCAGTTTTTTTAGTGTTTTCAACCGAAAACGTAAAAAATCTAACGAAAACGTGAAAAAACAGACGAAAACGTAGAAAATCTGATGAAAATGTAAAAAAACTAAAAAAACGTGAAAAAACAGACGAAAATGTGAAAAAACAGACGAAAATATAAAAACTCTGACGAAAACGTAAAAAATCTGACGAAAACATGAAAAATATGACGAAAACGTGAAAAAACCAACGAAAACGTGAAAAAAGAACGAAAACGTGAAAAAAAGTACGAAAACGTAAAAAAACAGACGAAAATGTAAAAAAAAGTACGAAAACGTGAAAAATCTGACGAAAACGTGAAAAAACGGAGGAAAACGTGAAAACGTGAAAAAACGGACGAAAACGTAAAAAATCGGACGAAAACGTGAAAAATCGGATGAAAACGTGAAAAAGTAGACGAAAACGTGAAAAACCGGACGAAAACGTGTAAAACCAAACGAAAACGTAAAAAACTGACGAAAACGTAAAAATTTAGTGGGTCGACCCGACCCAAACTATCTGACCCATGACCCGTTAGACCCATTTTTAAAACATGACCCATTTGACCCATAACCCATTTGACCCATGACCTAAATATATTATATTAACACGAGTCTTCAATCTCTCTTATCGAGTAAGAGGCAGTAAGACAAGTCCCCCACCTCTTACTGAGTAAGATGTTATATGTCTAACTGGGTCTGACTCAAAAGAAAAAAAGCAAACAAGCAAAACGTCTGCCCACCTCTTTCTGGTAAGAGTAAGAGGGCTAGTAAGACATTTTTTAAAAAAACAAACACACCCAATGGATTCAGTCATTCAGACACCAAATATAAAAACGGCTAAAAGTGAAACTATACTGTGCATGATATAAGAAGCGGCCCATTCTCATAATACAAAATGCATTTCATGGATAGTTGTCCCAAACATTGAAACAAATCAAACTAGAGTCTGATCATCATACAAACTAGGCCATTAACATACAGCGGAACCTCCGCCTCACGGGTTTGTTTTGGTACAAGCCCGCACACTATACCAAAATGCATTCCATAAGTCAAGGCCAAGTGACAACGTAGTACGTGTTCATGGCCAGTGTGAGACAAGTAATATTTGGACGCACAGAAAAGCATGATACTCGAAAGATTGATATGATCCAATAAGCAACAAGATAATATACAATAGATCCAACAGCAATAGCAATACCTGGTGCTATATAAAAAATGTATACATATATTTCTAGAATCGCAGTTGGCCAGAAGGCCGGCCACTGGTGAGTGACATGCCAACATGTGAGACGGGACGAGGTTTTTATTCTATAATTACAATTAAGAGCCACATATGTAGAATTCTTCTTTACAATTAGCCTTTTAATCGCCTCTTACATATAATTAAGAACAAAAAGCACGTCACAGTTCCCAAAAATCCATCAATCCCTCTTTTGCTTGTTTTAAAGATTCTGCACATTGTCAAGGAAGTACGGGCATATGCAAAGGCAACACACCCCATTGATGAAGAAACCCTTCACCAGTGCTAACCTCCAAGAACAGCAACACAATAACAGCCAACATAGCTGCTCTACCATTCCATGTTTCTGCACTCTTTGTAAAACCCCACTCCCAAACCGTCACTGGTGCTGGCAATTCCCTGCGTTGTGAATCATATGTCGCGAGTAGCTCTTCTACGCTACCAAGCGGAACTAAAGACTGCATAAAACCATATTAACATAAATACGCTCGCTATAGATGGCAAAACGCGGCTAATGAGTTTGGGTTGAAATGGTGTTTTCTTAGTGTGGGTCGAGTCGACATGCAAAAGCTTTTTTTGGGTCAGTTTTTATATAAAGATTTATGTATGGAATCTGACTATAAAACTATGTTATTACATGGTTTAATTGCATACAAAGGTCTTGAACTCTGGCCCAATCTCTGTTGGCACCCATATTTCTTTTACGCAATGTCTCAAAATTTCAAATTTAACAATCCTCCCCCACCCCCCCCCC
>LBNU01022360.1:36360-54980 GCA_014162995.1 Artemisia annua
CCCCCCCCAACCAAATTTGCAACTTTGACGGTTATTTGTAGGGCCAAGTAGTTGTTTACGCGAAATTTGACCAAAGTTGCCTAACTACCTCATGGAATTCTACTTTGTTATACCAATAATCTTTTTTTCTTTCTCAATATAACGATTTAGGAGGGTGCATGCATGAAACACAGTTTTGGGTACCCATTTGACCTGTTAACTTCATAAACTTCTAATATAAGGCTATCTAGAGATAAAACATAACCTAAACCAACCAATTCACAAGTAAATGAGAAGAAATTGCCATCTCTACTGCTAGCACATTTCCTAAGATGTGAACAAGAGCGATAAATAATGGCTCGTGGTTACCTGTCGAGCTTCAAGATTTGATACAGCCATTGCTCCTACATATGGGAGGCTTTCGATCACTGCATCTGCTAGATCTAGAATGAAAGTGGGATTGCATCCTAGTGCAGGAACACGACCCCATTTCTCTATGCCAGATTTTAATGCCAATTCCTTGTACTCGACATCTATTTCCTCCAATGTTTCAATATGCTCACTCACAAAGCTGCAATTAAAACACAAGGGTAAATTTGTTAAAAACTGAATTATGACAAACTGGATGCTGGTAACATGTTGACATACCTAATGGGTACGGCTAAAAGACTTTTGACGCCTTTCTCTCCAAGTTCAATGATTGTCTCATCTGTGTAGGGTTTCAGCCATTCCACAGGGCCAACTCTACTCTGCATTATTGCAAAAATAACTCAGAAAATTTACTACTAATAGGTTAGAATTTTTGTTAATAATATTCAAGTGCAATCTTTTTCTCAGAAGTTTTAAATTATATCCAGTGGCAGATCTAAAAGATTTCTAATTAAGGTATACACAACAATGACATTAATTTTTCATGAATGGAGCTGCAATAGCTGATGTTGATTTGAAGTGTAGAGGAGTCACCTGATAAGCGAGAGTATATGAATTGTTTATCTTTCTTCTCTCTAGTTCCTCCATTATTAAATCTACACATTCCTCCATCTCAGCCTTGTATGGATCACCCGCTTCTTCAACATATGCAACTGGCACCCCATGAGCACTAAAGAAAATCATTACCTGTACCCATCATTTGCAATCAAACTTTACATATGAAGAAAATGCACATATTATGATAGCTAGTCCATATGAAAATAAAGGCCAAAAGTATAGATATCATACCTTCTCAGGACGGTCAAAGCTTCTCAGCTCGGTTTCAATCAAATCAGCCATGGCTTTTATGTATCCCTCACGCTGGTACCAAGAAGGTATTACTGTGTGCTGCATGTTAACAAGGTACTCGTCCTCTCTACGATTTCCAAAAAATATATATATGAATAAAATTTCGAAAATAATACATGAAGTGACAGTCACATGAGTGACAGTAACATGAGCCATTCTTCACCTGAAGATACTTTCGAGGAGTCTAAGGCTCGAACCACTAGTTGATATCGAAAATTGAGGATAAAGAGGGAGAACAACCAGCTTGTTGACTCCATCTTTCTTTATCTGTAATTACGAAAAAACAATGAACTGATTAATAACTGTATATATATTTATAATAGCAGACATTGAAACAAAAGAAGCAAAATGACAGACTGACTTACCTCATGTAGACAAAGAGGGATATAATAACAGCAATAAGCGGATGAATCACATATTACCGATTACCCGACACACATATATATCTGATGCCATCGTTCTAAAGATCAAATCAAGCTAGATGATTAACCTTTTGATACCTAATTTGCTAAGCAGGGAGTTGGAACGTCCAAAATGAAAATGCAAGAACTCCCTTTAAACTATAAAAGAAGGTGTCTAGGCATAGACGGAACTTGAACATTTATTTTGGGGGGGCCGAATTTATTTTGGGGGGGCCGAATNATGTGTCTAGGCTTATATAAATATATGATAACAGAGTTTGGGGTGCTATGTTATAAGATGACTAATTCTTGGATCTGTGTGCAAGAAAACAATGAATCTTATGATAAAGAAAATCGAATTTAGGTTCTGTAATATCAAAATTGTTAAGAAGTTTATGAGCATGATGTTTCATGTAATATGTCTTATTCATAGTTTTGAGTAAACAAAGAAAAAACATTTCAAACAAAAGATATAGTAAATAATTCCATGCATTTGGAAAGTTAGTGTGCAAAAACAACATTTATAGCTTCCAATAGACTCGGTAGAACTTGAAGGATCATAACGAACATGCAAAAGGGCCCTCATGAGATCGAGACTCGTCCATGGTTAGGAAAGGAAAAGATACATCCAATTTGATATGAGCCTCAAAAAAATGATATGACCTAAAAAAAGTGTAGGTTCTACACGACAATGAACTAGTCGGCTATGACCTTCGGTCAAATATGCATAAGTTGTGAATAAACATGATAGTTGGCGAAAAAGATGGTTCAGCTAGTCATGCTAGCAGTATTACTACTATATCAAAAGCTTAGTACTCACACATGTTATAATAAACAATGATAGTATACTCATAATCAAAATAGGCCAATATTATTTAATGAGTTGACACACCCGCGCGTTGCGGCGGTTTTTTTTGCGTTTAATTTTTATGCTAAACATATAAAGTAGGATTGGTTTTGCAAAGTGTCACGTACTTCGGGGGTACTTTTAGCCATCTAGGGAATTAGTGGGTTGTGAAAGAGTATGTTCCAAAAAAAAGGGGGTCGACCACTGTAGCGCTTGCCTCAAAACGTCGTCGTCCAATTTGGGACTGTAGAAACAACGTGTGTCCACTGTAGCAAATCTTGAAAGTCAACTGTAGCATAGTTGTTTTTTCACCCTTGAAACTACGTCGTTTACTACGGGGTTTAATAATATTTATAATTAGCTAAGAAACTCTATATAAAGAACAGAAAACTAACTATCCATAATAAATGGGTAGGTACATAATTCCGGTCGATATTCAAACAAGCATATTTATTTAAAACCCTAACCGACAGAACAAATAAGATAAATCCCAACAAATGTGAGCACTTCATTTGCAAAAAGTGTCTTTAACATTTAAAAAGAGAATCGCATATCAAAAAAAGAGATCGATTTAAATGGTGTTAATCAAACAGATTTGATCTATTTATCTCAACAAATGCATGTTTTTTGTTGTTCCATATTGAAATGGACTTTGGTAATTAGACCAATGTTCTAGACTTCTATCTATTTTTTTGGGTAAAGAAGACTTCTATCTATTTATCTCAATTTCATTGGGAATTATTTCCTCCCTTGAGTTCAATTACAGCACAAACTCTTATCCTAAGTACTCCACCTGAAATAAGTTATGCCAAGTTCATTTAACAAGACTACAAGAGAGAGAAAAGAAAATAGAATTTCATTCTGACGCTAAACATCAGATTCACGTCAACAGATTATGCAAGTAAAATATGTCTGGCCCACATACCTGCTCGATTGCTTCCTCAGTGAATGGGTGCCAGTACCGCATGCCAACGTACACTTCTGCTGGCACATTCTTATCATAAAGTGCCTTTCTCAACTCCTTAGCCTGAATAGATGCCAAAAATACAACAGCATACCCATTGAGACATCCGCCCAAAGCAACAATTCCATTATGAGTGAATAACAATTCCATTATGAAGCATACCTGGTCATCAGTTATTTGGCGAAGAGGAGACCCGCCGCCAATCGCAGCATAACCTTCCTTGCTTTTTGGTGCTCTAGCAACAGATATAAATTGTGCCAAAGGCTTTTGAAGAAAACGGAACAATCTTGGTAATCGAATAATATCCTGTGCAGTTGTAAGTTGTCAAAACTTTGCACTTCAACAATTAGAATATCTAGAAAATAGAGATACATTAGACAGAACAGTTCCCTATAGTGCTATTAAGAAGCCCAAGCATCCATTTTTAATTATTCAAAAGCCAGGGGCGGCATGATGGGGTTAGGAGGGGTTTGATAACGGGTCGAAACAGGCTCAGGTTAAAACATGTAATTTCTAAGTATGAGTTGAGCGACTAAGTTGACCTCCAAGAACTTCTAATCCAATTCAACTTTGAAAATAAATAACTAACGTGTTAATTATGATTCCTATAAAAAAGTATTTTCTATATGTTTAAATATTGTTCAGACAGTTTTCAACATGTTTGACCATTGAACCCACTGACTCATTCTGCGCTTAACGGGTTATTTTGAATTAAACCATCTGAGATATACACATACCAAATGAACTCTTCTGTAATTAATAGTTCGAACTTACTTCTATTCAAACGGAAAAGCCTTTCACTTTGCATAAACTGTAAAACCAAGATGAAAAACAAAGACAAAAGGAAATAGGAAAATACCGGGTCTGCAAAAAGATTGAATAAAAATGGTTGCACATCATCAAGAGTCTCAGGACCTCCAAGGTTGAGCAACAACACTCCTATCTTTCCATCATTGACAAAAGATGTCGATGTGTCTTGTGTACTTGATGTCAATAACGCCTTCAGCTGCTTTGAATCTTTGTTGAGCGGCTTTCTTAATAGCAACGATTGTTTTTGAGACAACCCAAATGTACGTCTATGTTTAGAAACGGTAATAGATGAGTTGCCAACATCAGAAGATGCCTCCGCTTGCAGCACAACATGAGATGCCCCTTCATTCAAGCAAACTACTCGTGGCAATACTCTGTCAAAGACAAACTATCATTCCGAAACTTGCAAAATACAATGACTTAAGTTAACTAAACTTTAGTTAAGTATCACATGAATTTACGTACCAATCGATACTAGAACGACATATGAAAATTGTAGCATTCACTTATTTGGAAAGCTATGAATTCAAAAATACCTATATGTCACTGCTATCATACAAACTATTGATTGAAGTGCTTTTGATTAACAACATTCATCTACTTTAGTTATTATTGATTATATACGGTATATTAGACATTTACTATGTATTTATCAAATTACATGTCAACTCAATCACTTGTACCTAAATTTACCCACAAAAGACTTGAATCTTGGTAATCAAATCATAATCTACACAGAATTTACCCAGAAACAGAAACGAGACACTAAAGCCTTAAACAAGTGAACTGCAGATAGCAAATAAGAAACAGCCCAGATGCAAAAACCCAAAGAAACTATAAATAAATCAGAACAAACAAAAATGAATCTTCATGGATGAGCAAGAACAACAAATCCCTATAAAAGTGACCACTGGAATAAAAATAGGAAACAGAAAAATCCAAACAAAAAAGGTTCTGGTATAACGATAAAGAGCCTCAAAAATCCGAACAGAAAAGACAACTTTGGAACAAGTACTAATCTAACTCAATAACCCTTTTGAGAAACAAGCACAATACCAAAAGGGGTCTATTATATCAACAAAGAACCTTAAACACATCAACAAAAGTGACAACTTTGAAACAACTATTAAACCCAAACAAAGAACCCATTTGAGTAATAAGCACCATAACTTAAATGAGCTAACAAGGTGCAAGTATCTCTTTTTTAAACCTTCACAAAAGTAACATGTAACAAAAACGAAACAAAAAAAGGAGCTCAATATTTAACAATAAAGAACCAATAGCACTAAACACAAACCCAGCTTTTCAGTAAGCCCAAATCGGGCCAAATTATACCAGGAATGTTTTTTTTTTAAATAAATAAATAGAAATGACCCATTTGAATAAATAGTAAAAGGGTTAATTTTGCAAAAACTTACGAAGGGGTTCTTTGTGATGAAATTTGTAAGGGAAGCCAGAGAGAGGAGAAGGAGGACATGGTGGTTGAAATCCTGATGTTCATTGATTGATGATTTCATGACTTTCTTCTGTTAAAAATTATAGAAAACTAAAACTATATATGTATGTATTGTTCGTCCTACGTAACAGGCGGTTTGTAAAGAAAGGCATTAGGGGTGTGGAAATTATATGTGATTATGATTTTTGGAAGAAAAAAGTAGATGACTCCACCGAACTTCACTTCAGACATAGTTAGGTAGTTGTTTTTTTGTTTCTCAGATGCTTGCCACGTGTCTTACTATATTATCCTGTTTTCTACTCCTGCTGGTTATTTTTTAATCAATTTATTTATTTATTTATTTATACTTTTATAAAAAAATTGAGATATCCACTTACAAAAATAAGTAATACTCGCACAATAAATAATTTTTTTCTTCTTCTTACCTTCCAAATGTCAAGTCATTGTGCTGATATAAGGGTTTTTTTTTTTTTTTTTTTTTTTTTTTTTTTTTTTTTTTTGATCTAGCATTTCTTAATGAAATTTGATTTGTCTGTACTTGTTTTTTAAACAGGTTAATTGTTTTTAACGGGTTAATTGGAAGAAAAGTTCATTAATTGAGTAATATTTTTCTGTATGTTGAGAGATAAATCTTAGGGCTTGTTTGTTAAATTTTTTTATTAAGTCATGTTTAATTAAGAAATGAATTAATGCAGACATGCTCAGGTTTATTACTCCCTCCGTCCCAAATTTATTGTTCCCTATTGACTTTTTCGATCTTTATTTTTCAATTTTGACCTTAAGTATTTTTGTTTATATTACGTAATACTTGATACAAAATATATGAACAAATTGAGTTTAGAATGTATTTTCATTTGGTATAATTTTTATCAAAAATTTTATAACACAAACAAAAATATTTATAGTCAAAGTTGAGAAAGAAACATCGAAAAAGTCAATAGGGGACAATAAATTTGGGACGGAGGGAGTACTTAATATTTTCAGTCATTTTTCTCTAATAAATCACAAACAAATAGTTTTCATATGACTTAATTAATTCAGTTATTTCATATTAAGTCAATTAAGTCGAAATCAAACACCCCCTTAGACACTTATTTTAGAGCATCTTCAATGCAAAGTTGAAAAATGGTTGAAAAAGACTTGAAAATAGGTTATTGTATTGGAGTAAAAAGTTGAGAAAAGGTTATTGAACGAAAAAGTTAGGGAAGACTAAGCTATTAAAGATTGAAGATATGGCTGTAAAAGAACTGAATGTTCGTTTTGGTAAATGAACATTCAATGAACAATTCATGAATCATTGTATAAAAAGTTTGTTTATAATCGTTTACTTATTAAATGAACGAACATGAACAATATTTTTACATTCGTTTTGTTAAATGAAAGAACGTGAACAAAAGTTGTGTCCGTTCATTTATTCAATTATGCGTTTATTAACGTTCATTTATGTTCATTTATTTGATTATGTTCGTATATCATATCTTTTAATTGTTTACTTTTAAAACTGGTTTGTTTAAACAAAACATCAATATAAAACAAATATTATGCATAATTTAATTTATGTTTGTATATTTACGTTCATTTATGTTTGTTTAGGGTTCGTTTAGTGTTTTAATTAATGAACATTAACAACTCATTTTCATAATAAACGAACATGAACAAGAAAATTCTCTCGTTTAAGCGTTCGTGCCCGTTTATTTTTCCGGTTAAAATTAAACGAACGAACATGAAAAAAACTCCGTTCAAATAAAGATGTGTGATAAGTAAATGTTAAGAATAGGTTGAGAATAACTTTTTTGCATAATGGTGAATGGGTTAAAGAAATATTGAGATTTTCAAAAGGTTATTGCATTCAAAATGCTCTTAAAATAGGGGATTAATTTATATTTTTAATTAAAACTCACATAAACTTTACATATCTCAATAACCGTAATCATTAACCTACATAAAGTACACCATTGTAATAAGCATTTAATTATCTTTCAATAGATTGGCATTTTCATTAACTTTCAGCAAACGTTTTTTTTGGACTTTTTGGTTTTTTTGGTACAATATATATCACCTTAACTTTGAATACTCAACATGCTATTGTAAAATTGGCATAAATTATTTGTCTAAAACTCTAAATAATTCATCAATTTTTGGCATCCGAAAATAAACATCCTTAGCTTTCCAACTATATATCACACATAATTTTTGTAAGGTCTCTTACATAGCAAATTAATCACATAGTAATGGTTAAGATGTATAATAACTGGAGAGAGAAAGACTTAGAGAGAGAAAGAAAGTAGGTAGTTTTTACGCACTCACTCCCATGTATTCCAGACTTGATAAATGAGCTAGTCAAGTGCTTAAATAGCATGGGGAGGCGTTGGTTTAAGCTTAATATGCTATGGGCTTGGTTGTGGATCATTTGTTGGATTTAAGGATCGACTAATTACTAACTAGTCCATGTACATGTCTATTTGTTCAATTAACAGTTAGTCCAAGCGACTACAAATATACTAACCTATTACAACTTGTACAAAACTCGTAAACATTATACACTGGCCACTAATGAAGAATGACTGACTCTTTTGAGGCTGACAATCTCCCCCTAATTGATTTACTCTTTTGAGGCTAACAACCTCCCCCTAAGAGGCCGATCATACATTAGACAACATTTGATGTTAATACTTAGTGGTCTTGATCTTTGATCTTCTTAGCTTGAGTCTTGCGTTGTAATAGTCTTAGTTAGTCATCTTGTTCCAATCTTATGTCTTGGTCTTTGACTTTGTCTTGAGCTCTTGAGTCTTTGTCTTGCCTTCGACTACTCTACATCTTTAGATTTGAAGTTGACCAACATACTCATACTTATATTCAATCTTGGAAAGCTTCCCAAACACTGGTCTTCCGGAATCTAAAATAATACTACAAGGCACAAATAAAATCCCGCAACTTATACACCATTTCTTCTTGCGTGATGGCATACAGGAATTGCTTTAATAGAGACGTGCCATGCCGAGTATGAGTATGTGGTGAAGATGTAGAAGTTGTTGCTGAAATATGATGGAAATGAATCTTGAGTGGTTGCATTATACACCGGTACCTGTCACAGAAAAATAGATAATAATCATGTCAGGTCAATCAATAATTGTGGACTTTCTTAGAGGATGTTTCACTACGATAGTTTTACTGATGAATGTCTTGATTCCATTCACCTTGTTCGGGTAGAATTAACCTCCTAATCGTGTTAAGGGTTGTTTTTAATATATTTAATAAATTCAAGTATTGACCTACGTCATCAGGATTCGATTCATAAAATGAATCTCCTTGGTAGGTTTTCTAGCTCAAAGTGCTAAATAATCCAAAAGGATTACTCCACCTGTCGTTAGCATGATTGTATGCCCTTAAGTAGGCTAACAACAATCAAGGCGAGCCGCTGGAGTATACATAAAGTATCACTTCATGACTGTATACCGTTTGAAGCATATTTCCACCATAAAAACTAAGATTAATTCAAAAGAATTAACAAAGTGACCCATGTTTAGTGCTGTTTGATGTTGACACTGGCAGGATTCCCATTAAATCATCGTAAAATACTATAAAACTATCACTATGAATGTTCTGGCAAGATTACAAGTATCTGTGTAGGACTCTGGTACAACTTGTGTTCTTAGATGTTGAACATCATGTGTAAACATTGGAATGTGTCCTATAGAGATTTTATTATTTAATATCATTTGCCTCTAGACTTGATAAGTGCATTTTATTTTAGTGAGCGGAGAGTTGAGCGGAGTGCCACCTTCTCAATATCAATAATTCTCGAAGTTAGATGTCATAGATTACGTGTTTATCACTATGACAAATGAACACGATCCTTTTGAGAAGAACTCGAGTAGTTGGGAAGGGTTGCGTCACTGGGTCCATGACATCTCGTCTTCAATATCATTATCATCTTTTTGATTAGCGATAGATTATATATTGAACCCGGTTTCTGCCCTAAATGTATAGAGGGGTTTCATTTCTTTTAACCCTTACTTTACATTTTTTTTTCATTATTCAACCCCTTCAATGTTAACTAAAGCGTCATGACTCTTATCTTATTAGGTATGTTTAAATGATAGTTCAGCATTTAGAAACATTATTCCTTTACTCATTCATCAACTCCTTACCTACGGACTTCTACTTTACTAGGGGATGTCCCTAGGTAGGTCCTTTAGGCTCTGGTGGACCATGGGATTAATACCATCCTTAAACACCTTATGATTCCAATTCTAAAGAATGGTCGAGTTGGTCTAGTATTAATGATTATATCCATTAAAGATTTGAAAATTCAATCAAAGTGTTTGAGAAGAAATTGTTTTTAACACTTTGAATTTTTTTCATTTTAAGAAATACTTGGTGATAGTCTCTAAAACAGACTAGACTTTGAGGGACATGTTTACACGACTGATTAAAGGGATCTATTATCATGTTTTAAGTGACAACTAGCCATCTAAAACAATTTGAAGTTATTACTCGTCTAAGTACAAGTCAATAAGGAGTAATAACATTTCGGAAGCACTTACCTTTTGACCAAATTTTATCCCCCCTCAAAAATAGAATAAAATGTTATTTTTTATACCAATTGTTAAAAGATGAAGGAAAGAAAATGATTTGCATGATTTTGATGGAACTTTTTAGAATTCTTAAACTTTTGAGATTGTTTAAGAGATTTTGAGAATTTGCCTTTTTCCTTGTTGATGCAGGATCACAAGACCTTCGCAAAAGGTTTTACTTCTCAAGGGATCTTGAGAAGCTTGCAATCCTCCAGGCAGNCCCTCCTCAAAAATAGAATAAAATTTTATTTTTGATACCAATTGTTAAAAGATGAAGGAAAGAAAATGATTTGCATGATTTTGATGTAACTTTTTAGAATTCTTAAACTTTTGAGATTGTTTAAGAGATTTGAGAATTTGCCTTTTTCCTTGTTGATGCAGGATCACAAGACCTTCGCAAAAGGTTTTACTTCTAAAGGGATCTTGAGAAGATTGCAATCCTCCAGGCAGTGTACCTGATCGGTTTAGTGTAGTATAGGGATGTCCGGGGGATTGATCGTTCTCTAGGGGAATAGTGTCGTTAGGATTGAAGTGTAGGTCAACTAGGTCTAAAGGTGAGGGATGATTCTTTTTGTATTTTTATATTTTATAAAAGCAGTAAAAATCTCGGGTATTGGAAGAGTGTGCGGAATTAGTTGCTAATCAACTAACCCAAAATTACTAATTAAACTAAAATAAAATAAATAACAAGAAAATAAAATTGGTGAACTTCTTATGATGGGGAAAACATGTTTACTTAGATATAATTACTCCCTAGTTATCTCTTATTGATTCGTTGAATGACAATTGTTTAGTTGAAGCGTTGTATTCCTTAATACCAGTCGTGGGTGTGCACAACCTACCCCAACTCTATGAATATTGGCTTCTTCTTATGATGACACGTTTAGTATCCTATCATAGAATCATTAACTTCTACTCATGCATTAAATACAATGAATAAAACTGTAAGTGCCATCCGATTACGTTTCTTAAGACGTTCAAGCTAATTACACAAAGGAGATAAGCCAGTTTTCTTAAGCCTAACGTGAGTTAATCAACTAAACAATAGACAACTAATCAACAATCAATAACTAGGTTTCATTAGATCTAAGCAAACACAAAGTAAATTAAGCTAGCATGTTAAAAGGAAGAAAAGCATAAAAGATAATCAAACAATACATAGACATATGAAATGATTAAAAGTTTACTTATCTTCAATGAAACATGAGAGAAAAGAGGGCTTGGAATCCTTGAAATCTCAAAAAATTCATCCTAATGAATGAAAAATCCTAAAATATATATAGATTTTACAAGCTGACGGTGTCAGGTTATAACTCCTGACGCCGTCAGAACGCCGCGATTAGGGTTTCGTTTTGTGCAAGAAAACTTCTGACGTTGTCACTTTATAAGTTCTCTGGGTCGTCTCGTGTTAACTAAGGCAGACGACCTCACTTCAATTGCACCTGACGCCGTCAGGTGCAAATCTCCAAGTTGGTTTCTGGGGTGTCACGTGTAATTTTTCCATCAGCTTTATCTTCAAGTGACGGCGTCAGCATCCAAAGCCTGACGCCGTCAGGTGTAAATCATGACTTTTCTTTGACTTTGCTGTTTTCTTCATTCTTGAGCCTAAAAACGTCCAAAATGCTCCATATTCCAGAAATCATGTCCCAAGTATCTAAAATGAGAAAGGTAATGATTCGAGGCAATATTTAATCATAAATTCACGAATTAGGGCTTAAATGACTGATGACGCTCGAATTATACATATTTTATATAGCGTTATTTGTTAGTTTCTATATGATTTATAAGGACTTTCGATACTTAATTGCATGGAAATGCATTTCAGGTCCAATAGACAAAGAACTTCAAGAACTAAGGCAAAATGTACAAATCCAAGATAATCTTATGATACAGCCTATTCCAAGTGAAAAAGCGCCGAGCTTATGTCTCAAGTGTGCTGGTTACGGGGACGAATAAAATCCTACACAAATACAAGTCAAATCAAGTCAAGTGCGGCGATCCTATGTCTCAAGTGCGCCGACCTTCAGCTCTATTAATGACCCATTGGCGCCAAGAAATCTCTTGAAGGTCGCCGTTGTTTTTCTCCAAGATCGCTGGCATTCAGTGTGAAGCCCGCCGACCTTTCCTCAAGTGCGGCGTACTTCAGTGCCTGGCCAGTCAACCTTTGCCTATAAATAGAGCCTTATTTCGCCTCATTTTCATACCAACACTCATCCCAACAACCAACACTCATCTCAAATACCAACACTCATTCCAACAACCAACAAAGCTCTGATAACAATTCATCTCGTGTTCCAATCATTGGGGTGATAGAAATAAAGTCAAAGTTCTAAAGCGTTGAAATACTCTTTAGATATTAATTGCGGTGATCGCTAGTGACGGTAGCTTCTTCATTACATTAATTCAGAAGTATGTTGATCATCTCATACGATATTACCACTGTAAGCATGATTACTAAAGCCATGTGATGAACTCAAATAAGTACATTTTATTATCATCATTTATCCTGTTTAATTAACTTGTTTTACTTTATTATGTATGAGAATCGGTGCTTTAATGTTTACTTTAGTGATTCTCAGGTAAAAACAGGTAAAAGGTGAAACTTGGCGATTTTGGACTAATTACGGAGCAAAAAGAGCAAAATGTCAAAAGTCTACTGAAACTCAGAAGATGCGCCGTATCTCATTTAACAGATACGCCGCAATATCATACTTAGATGAATTCGAAGACCATTGCCTGACTTTGAAGAATGCGCCGCATGGAATTCTACCATGCGCCGCATATGAAACTTTGGTCAAAGAAGAAGATCAAGCTCGTTCTACTCCAGATACGCCGCATTATACAATTGACATACGGCGTATCACTATCAAGACTTCACCAGAAACAATCCAAGACAACTGAAGGACATGCGCCGCATAAAGATTCAAGTTATGTCGCATCTAAAGGCGGTGTACGAATATTCCAGAATGCTTGGACCCCACGCGAAGTTAAGTCAATGCGCCGCATCTTATACTACATGCGCCGTATCGAACCCTCAGACATAAACTATAAATACCGCAAGACCTAGACGAATTTTGTGTGCACCATAACCCTAAGGAGGCGAATTCAGACGAACAAGCAACACAAGACACACCCCAAACGAAGATCTTAGAGCTGTAAGAAGGTCCTACATGTATTTAATTCATTAAGTAGTTTTGTTTTATTGTAATAGTAAGCTTTAATTCATCAGGATTGATGGCCGGTAGTTTGTGAGTACGCAATAATCAAATGCCCGCCTTAAAATTGCTTTCCCATCAATTAAAGTTTATATGTTTGATGTCTTTGGTGAATTTATATTAGTGCATTGATTACCTCTGTGTCTAGCTGAGCACTGCTGGGCCGCCATACCCCTTCCTCGCCTAATCACTTCGATGACTTTGGATGAGTAGGATATTCATAAGTAATCATTAAGGGTTTACTCGCCGATATAATAGCCAACGAGTACGGATTAACTTTATACACTTCATATAAAACTAGCAATAAAACAAGTGACAAGTTGCTTAATTATCAGGACAGGTCTTCTTATTGTCTCTACTATCTATCTGTGTACGTGTATGATATTCGCTGATTTGTTCTAATTAGTTTTTACTGTTTAATTAGATAACCTAACTTGTGCCAGTCTCTCAGGCTGAAACCCCCTATCGTTAGATTAGACTGTAAAGCTAACTTAGATATTAAAATACTGATTAGGATAATTAGATAATACGTTTCACTCTTAGTGATCGACACTCTGCTTACCATTATATGCAAACTAACCGGGTACACTGCTCGTTAAGTGTGTGTGTTATTGATAAGTCGGCTAAATATAAATGTAAAACTTGAGTAGGCATTAATGCTGCTAAACCGCAACGACACATCACGCGCATCAAGTTTTTGGCGCCATTGCCGGGGAGTGAATTGTTATTATCTGTTAAATTGATTAGAATTTTAATTAGTTTTTCTTTTTATTAGGTTTTTAGACACTAACCCCTAACTTATTGTATATTAGATAATTTGCATTTATTGTATAATTTGCATATTTACTGTTTTTGTGTGATTTTTATTTTCTGTAATTTTTATTTTTATTTTTATTTTCTTTTCTTTTTACCTACTGATGTTGTACTGTGCAGATACAAACGATACGGCGCATCTGTTTATCGGAAGCGGCGTATTGCGTTTTAATTTTATTAAATACAACGCGTTTAATAACTCGAGTACGATGTATCTTTTCACAAGATACGGCGTATTCTGTTTTTAATAAAGAACTTTTCGAAACCCTAACGCCATGCGACATATCTGTTTTAACAGATACGGCGTATTTAATATTTAAATTAAAAACAGTTTTCGAATTATTAAACAGAAGCGACGCATCGATTTTTATCAATACGGCGCATTTACCAAATCAAAAATCTTGTATTTTGATGAGGCGAAAAGTGTTACGCTTTTAGGGGGTCATTTAAGCCCGAATCCATAATTATTTGATTAAATATTGCCTTAAATCGTTCTTTTTGTCATTTTAGGTACTTTGAAGAGGAATTCTGGAAAAGGAAGCGTTTTGGACGTTTTTGGAGCATAAAAGTGAAGAAAATGACAAAGTCTCAAAATTATGCTGGAAACAGTACCTGACGGCGTCACGTTCTATCGTGTGACGACGTCACGCTTTGACAACAAGAAGGATGATTTTTACACTAGACGCCCCAGAAAGTTTTGAGGAATTAACACGTGACGGCGTCACGTGTTGGAGGCTGTAGGTCGTCACGTTATGTGGTAAAGGGAGATGGCTCAGAGTGAATTACAAGGGGACGGCGTCAAGAGTGGATCTGAGCAATCCGAATTTTACTTTGGTGATGAGGTGAAGGCGTCAGACCCTTTAAGCTGACGCCGTCACAATGTAAAATCTATATATAGTTTTCTAATTTTCATTCATTAGTGTGCAACTTTGGGAACAAAACCCTAGCTCGTTTTTCTACTGTAATTTTGAGGGTTTTCCACCCTTGAAACTTGGATGCTTAATTGAAGATAAGTCTCTTCCAAATCATTCAATATGTCTATGTATTGTGTGATTATATCTTATGCTTGTCTTTCAATTAACATGCTAGGCTAGGTCTTTATTGTGTTTGCTTAGATCTAATGAAACCCAACTATTGATTATATGTTGTTGGTTTGCTTGTGATTATTGTGGTTGGGTGAAGTCGATGTTAGGCTTAAGAAAACTGGCTAACCTCCTATATGGTAACTTGCTTGAACGTCTTAAGAAACATGAATCGGATGTGTACTACGATTATTTGGTTGTATTTAATGCATGAGCGAATTCTAATGATCCCATGTTAGGAGCTTTTAGTCGGCTCGACGTAGGAGTGAAGTAGGAGCTTATAGAGTTAGGGAAGATCGTACACGGCCCTACGAATGGTTTAAAGGAATACAACCCGTCATCCACATAATTACAACAAACCAATTAACATATAAAAGATAGCTAAGGAGTAAGGAAATCTAATTAAACACATATTTCTCTCATATAAGTTTCACAACCAATTTAATTTTCTAGTTATTTTAATTTAATTGCAAAAGTAGATATTTGGGTTAGTTGACTAAAAACTAATTCCACCCACTCCTCTATAAACCGAGATTTTTACTTGCTTTCATAAAATATGAAAATACAAAAAGAATCATCCCTCAACCCTTAGACCTAATTAGAGTAGCTTTTCAAGCCTACCGAGAGAACGATCAATCCCCCGGTACTTGCCACTACACTATACTACATCGGTCAGGTACGCTGCCTGGTGGGGGTTGTAAGCTTCTCAAGATCCATTGAGCGGTAAAACCTAAATGCAAAGGTTGCAAAACCCACGCATCAAGTTTTTGGCGCCGTTGCCGGGGAATAGTTATTGTTTAGGTTAAAAATTTTATTGTTTACTTAGGTCTACTCATTAGAATCCTTTCTAGTGAGATTTTTATTTTATTTTTCTAGGTTTTCTTTAGTCTATCTTATTTCTTCGTGTTTTTGTTCGTAACCGTTACCATCTGCCATCATGGAAGGTGGTAATATCTTTGATCCTATCAACACACCACAACATGACCAACCCCAAACAAACCAACCTCCTAGAGCCCGTACTTTAGGAGAATACTCCCGTCCTAGCCACCAAGGCTATCGAAATACCATTGAGCTCACCCAAGGAGCCAATGTGTCTCCCTTGCGATCCGACACCATCCGGTTGGTGCAAAGCGGATGCGCATTCCATGGACTTCGTTCCGAAGATCCAAATCAACATCTCAAGGATTTCCTCAAAATCGTAGATTCCATAGACCTTAATGTTGAAACTCGAGAGACTACCCGATTACGTCTCTTCCAATTCTCTTTGCGAACCAAGCTAGTCAACGGCTAGAACGTCTACCCGCAGGATCCATCACCTCTTGGGATAATCTTACCACTCGCTTCCTTGCTCAATTTTTCCCACCGGGAAGAACCACAAAGCTAAGGAATGACATCTTGGCATTCCAACAACGTCAAGGCGAAACCCTCTACGAGGCATGGACTCGATTCAAGGACTTACTCCAAAAAGTCCCTCATCATGGCATAGACCTTTGGCTCCAAGTCCAAATTTTCTATGACCATATCAATATCCCCACGAGGCAAACCAATGATCAAGCGGCCGGTGGCAAGCTACGTGATCTAAGTGCGGAACAATCATGGGAACTCCTAGAAGATCTTGCTCTCTATGACAACGAAAGTTGGAATGATCCCCGTGATTTGAATAAAACGGTCAAGGCAATATCTTTGCCTTCGAACAATTCAAGCACTTCCGATCGTAAGATCATGGAACTTGAGGACCAAGTCAAGTATCTAATGAAATCCTAAGAAGCTCCTAAACCTTCAAGCCAAGTGAACAAAATCACTTCTTNCAACGAAAGTTGGAATGATCCCCGTGATTTGAATAAAACGGTCAAGGCAATATCTTTGCCTTCGAACAATTCAAGCACTTCCGATCGTAAGATCATGGAACTTGAGGACCAAGTCAAGTATCTAATGAAATCCTAAGAAGCTCCTAAACCTTCAAGCCAAGTGAACAAAATCACTTCTTCATGTGAGTATTGTAGTGATCCCCACGACACTCGAGATTGCATGGAACTCCCCGAACAAGCTTTTGCGGACTACGCATCCTCGCGTACCGACGGAGTGGGAGAGAAGTGGTACACTTTCAAACCCGAGCCAAACCCTTACGGTGATTCTTACAACCCCTCTTGGAGAAATCACCCAAACCTTAGGTGGAAGCAAAACCAAAGCACGCCCCAAAACAACTCTTCCAATCCACCTAATCGTATTCAATCATACGGTTCCTCCTCAAACCGTACTTTCAATAACAATCCCTCCAATAATTATGGTAGTACCAATAATTTTGAAGGGTTGATGTCTAAATTTATGGCATCTCAAGACGCTCGTATATCCAAGTTTGAATCCGATTTCAAACAAAAGCAAAGCGAGATGACCAATAAGATTGATACCTTGTTGAAAGTTCTCAATGACCGAGAGATGGGAGCCCTCCCAAGCGACATGGTCAAGAACCCGAAACTAAACGTTAACTCCATTTCTTCGGTTTCGTCTCCTAGTTCTTGCTCGCAATACTATTCGGTCAATTCCATGAGCACGTGTTTCAAACAAACCCAGTTCCTCAAAAAGACCATGAGAATAGGATATCCAACACTAAATCGGTCAACAACATAGTTGAAACACCACCCATTCAAAACCTTAAAGAAGAATTCTAGGAACTCCGCCTCGAACGTCCGGTTATTGATGTTTTGGCACGAGCTCCGTACTATAATGCCCTCTTAGAAAAATATGAGGAGAAGCTCAAGTTAGGCGACAAGAGGACCGCCTTCGTTCGTAACAAGTTACCTAAGAAATTAGACGACCGGGCTTATTTGTCCTACCGTGCAAGATCGGTAATTCGGATGCTTATGACACATTAGCCGATCTTGGATCATGCCTTAACTTACTTCCACTACCTCTCTACACCACCCTCAAACTAGGAAAGCTAGAAGAAACTGAGGTAATAATAGGTTTAGCGGATGGAAGTATATCATACCCGGTAGGAGTAGTAAAGGACGAGGTAGTTCACATAGGAAAATTGACAATTTTAGCCGATTTCCACGTCCTCGACATGGTTAGCGACCCCACGTGCCCTTTGTTGATAGGAAGAGGATTTCTAACCACCGCAAGTGCTATGATTGATTGTAAAGAATCTAAGATAGCGGTAGGATAAGGAGAGACTTGGTCGGTATATGATGTTAAGAA